>WMED01000045.1:0-52075 GCA_019650415.1 Pipa parva
TTTTTTTTTTATTTACGATTAATTAGTTAATTTTTTATTAATCGATTAACAGCCCTAATATATATATATAATATTTATATACATACTGTCTTTAGGGGTGCAAACTTCTACTACTGTGTTTATATTGTTGATACCTTGCAACTGCTATTTACTTTTAAATGTATTTAATTTCATACTTATAGATGTTTATCTATCACTCTTCAATGTCTATATAATAAAGTGTGTGGTTACTTTTACTTGCAAAGTGTATTGTTCTTATTTGTTACCCAGTTAATCAGGTCCCAGGGAGGGTGTTCATTATTACTGTAATCCCTGTCCTGGTTGGAGGCACGCCAATAACTTTCACACTGCAGCTCTCCCTAATTACAGTCAGAGGCCAGGCTCCTGTTAGCATCTTTTAACAGAACAAACTTTGTCGCCATATTACCAGATAGGCTACAATTATGTTTATGATGTGATAATATACATTCTGTGAAGGTTTTAATTTTGGATTGCTGAACCGTTTTTTAGTTTAGATTTAACCAGTTTAGTCCACTGGTTAAATCTGAGGTCAGGTATTTCCAATTCTAAAGTAAGAAAGAGGAGTACTGTAGTAGTATATGATACATTATATGGACTAAAAGTTAAATATATAAGACAAGTTTTCTAGAGCTATTGCCTCTTCCTCAGGTTAAAGCAGAACTAAATGAACTAAACTAAATACAGTTTGTAGCAAATTAAAAGTATGTGAGGCAGTGAAAGACAACATAAACAGCTAAAAGGGCAAGTGTGAAAGTCATAAATTACAAGAGGTCAGAGGAGAAGGACAGTCTAGTGGGGAGGGGGCACAGTGTGTTACTGAGGGAGGAGAATGGGGGGGAGGAAGGAAAACAATAGAAAAAAAAAACAATTTTATTTCTATTAATACAATTAATACAATTAATAGAAAAACACAAATTTGAGGTGTGACCAGTGAAACTGTGCATTCTTTACTGCTCTGAGGTCTAACATTTTTGGAGAGGTGTTTTTCCAACCTATTTCAAGTGTCCATGCAGGTTCGATGCAGGTATGTTTCTTCCCAGCCAGATAGCCTGGCATCTGTGATCACATGCCATGGGGGTAAGATGACACTGTCTGCCCTTTAGTAGGTTTATAAGACTAGTCCACCATGTTAGTGTTTTGTTTGTAGGGTGATAGGCATTTGTTGTGCCATATTCATATGGTCTCTGTTCTATTATCGCAGAAAATGTAGTTTTAGTAGTCTTATGTGGAACCTTGCATAGTGTACTGCTTCTATGACCGCTACCATGTGTCCTAGTAGTTTTAGGCATTGAGCTGATGCACTATTGAGGTTAGTTGGATTTTGTCTACAAGGAGGTTTAATTGTGTGACCTTTGGTATGGGTAGGCTTAGTAAGGTTGTGGTTGAATTGAAAATGAAACCTAGAAATTGTTTTTCTTTGCTTGATTGTATGGAACTCTTTCCGTGATTGGTGAGTCATCCAACTTTTTGGAGTACCTGTAGACTTTTTAATGTGGTTTTGGGAGGCAAAATGTGAATGGATTATTAGGATATTGTCTAAATAAGGAAGTATTGTTATTCCTTGCCATCTTAATAGTGCAATGATTGGCTCTAGTACAGTGGTTCTCAACCTGTGGGTCGCGACCCCATTTGGGGTCGAATGATGATTTGCCTGGGGTCGCCTAAGACCCTTGGAAATATAAGGATTAAATGGGGTTGCCCAATAATAATTAATAAATGGGGGTCGCCAAATCACGGGGAACTATACTAAAGGGTCACGGCAATAAAAAGGTTGAGAACCAGTGCTCTAGTATCTTTATGAATAATTTTAGGGCTGTTGAGAATCCAAAGGTAAATGCTTTGAACTGGTAATGTTGGTCTGTGATGGCAAATCTCTGAAATTTTTGGTGACTGTCATAGATGGCGACGTAGAGGTACGCATCCTTTAGATCATTGATTTTCAACCTTTTTTGAGCTGCAGCACATTTTTTACATTTACAAAATCCTGGGGCACACCACCAACCAAAATGACACTCTGGGAACCTGCAAAGGAATTAGCGACTTGGAGAACAATCAGGAGCTGAGGGCGAAAATCAGGGGCGGGGTGGACAGCAGGAGCTTGGAGGGGCAAATTAGGGGCTGAGGAGGGAAATCAGGAGTGAGGGGCAAATCAGGGGCTGAGGGGCACATCTGGGGCAGGGGAGAGCAAGTCAGGGGCTGGGGGGTATATTTTCATTGTGTGGGGCAATAGAGTGGCTCAGGGGGCATTAGTAGTGACTGTGGTGGTGGTGGGGGGTCAGGGGGCCTTCAACTTACCCCCTCCAGCAGCAGAGTACGCAGTATTCTTCCTCATTCAGCTGCTACTGCCACTGCACACAGCCAAATGAGGAAGTGAGACCGGGAGTACTGATCATGTTCTCCCAGTCTCCTATTGGCTCATGTGACAGATAAGGTCACATGAGCCCTCCTCAGACCACAGAGGGAGTCAGACAGGACTCCCTCCTTGGCAAGTGCCGAGCTTCTCACGGCACACTGGTTGAAAAACGCTGCTTTAGATCTATGGAAGTGAGAAAAGGGGATTTTCTCATTGCGGATGACAGTTTGTAGGGATTCCATTCTAAATTTTTGCTTTTAGGTGTTTGTTTAGTGATTTTAGATTTAATACCAGTCCAAAGGTTCCATTTTTTTTTAAATTAAAAACAAGGTGGAGTAAAAGCGTTGCATTATTGGAACCGGTGTTATCACCTGCTGTTGCAGTTACTGTGTAATTACTGTCTGCCAGTGCTTGTTACCGGTTTGGATCTCTGGGTTAAGGTGGCAGTGTAGAGGCTCACTGGTTAGCACTGTTGTATGTTCTCCCCACACTTGTGGGTTTCCTACCACAATTCAACATACATCTGTCTATGTGTGTGACTGAACAGGGAAACTAGATTGTAAGCTCCACAGGACAGGGACTGAAGGGAATGGTAAATCTCTGTAAAGTGCTGAATTTATCAGCACTAAACAAATACATACATACAGGCAAGTATATTTTTAAAGGGAGCTTGGATCCCTGTTGTACTATGGTAAGTGTCCACTGGTCTGTGTATTTTTGCCATATATTGCTGAACTTGGATAGTCTGCCCCCTACTGCATGATTTGTGGGAGAGTCATGCCGAATTTGATTTTGTAAGTGCTTTTTTGAACGGTCTTGAACTGTTGCCAGTTTGCATTACCCTGTGTGGGTTTGTAAGAGGTGTTCCGAAAGGACCGGTAGGAGTATTGCTTTTGATTCCAGTGTCTAGAATATGATATGATTTTACATGGTAATGTGATCTGCATTTCTTTCCGAGGGAGAAAGGAACTTTTGCCCCCTTGTAACTTAAGATATAATCTGTTTTAAAACTGGACCAAAAAGTAGGTTTCCTAATACCTATGAGCCTGGTTTTAGATGTGCCATCTCATGACCAGTGTTTGAACCATAGAGTGACAAGTGTTTACTTTTGTCACATATTGAAAGGTAGGAGTCTTTATGAGTAGGTCATCTAGCTATGGTGTAATATGTATGCCTCTAATTTGAAGAATTGCAGACATGACAGTAATTTTTGTAAAAGTTTGTGGAGCTGTGGCTAGCCCGAAAGGTAGTTCATGGGACATTTCAAATGCAAAACGTGAATACATGTGGTGAGATGGAAACTAAGGGACACATAGGTTTGCATCCATGATGTCTATGAACGCTAGAAAATCTCCATTGCTGTAATGATTGATACATTTCCATTTTGAAGCGGGATGTTTTGTTTTTTTGAATTCTGGAGGTCCAAAACTGGATTGGAATCCTCCGTCCTTCTTGGGAACAATGAAGAGATTGGAGTAGAATACTTGACCTTGTTTGAGAGGTACTTGAATAATCACTTTGTTCTGGATGAGTTCTTGTATACATGTTCGAAAGGCTAGAGCCTTGTCGATTTGATGGGATTCTTGAAAGAAATAATCTTCTGGGAGGTGAATGGCGAAATAGTTTGGCATATCTATGTGTGACGATTTCTTGAATCCATAAGTCTTCTGTGGATTGTAGCTATGCGTCTCTGAATCAGAATAGCCAACCTCTCACTTGGCTGTCAGACTTGGAGGCTGCTTGATCTTCATGCCGAGGTTTCTCCATCTCCTGATGAGGGAGACTTTTTGATTTGCCAGGGTCTCTTGGACTGGTTGTGGAAACGTGGTTTTGATGACTGCAATGATGACCCAGAGGAACAAAAATTGTTCTGAGTAGAATGCTGATATTTAAAAGTAGTATTTCATCTCCCAAAAAGACCTTTCTTGCTTCTATTTTGGGGGAGTAATGTACTCATACCCCCACAGTTGCTCATGAGATAACCATTTAATTCTTCACTAAATAAAAAATTTCACATGAAAGGTATACAGGTTAGAGATTTCTTCGATGAAAGGTCGGCTGACTAATGTATTAAACATAGCTGCCATGAACATGGCTGAGGCTATGGCTAGAATTTTGGCTACATCGAGAGTAGCACTGGACAAATAGGCAATGCTTTGTTGAAGAGTAAGTGCTAAACTAAGTAGGTTCTCCATAGGTGAATCAGATTGTATTGATTCTACTAATAGGGATGTCCATTGTTCACATTCCCTCGCTACTCAGGCTGAGACAAATACTGGGCAGAGAAAAAGCAATAGCTGAAAAGGTAGATTTTAATAGACCTTCCATTTTATCAGCTATGTCTTTAAATGAAGTTGCATGGGATATAGGAGTGGTGTGTTTTGATAATCTGGATATAGATTCATCTACAGCTGAGAGAGAACTTCAGATGTGTAAAGATTCCTTTGGAAAAGAATGTTTGTTAGACGTCGTGATTTTGCCATTCCCCTTGCACAATTTGGTCTAATTGATCATATGCTGGAAAAATACCAGACTGTTCGCTCCATCTCTTAAAAATGTTTTTAAGAGGGATCTGTTTCTTGAGGTGGGTTAGACATATTTAGTACTTCTGCAACTTTTTTTTTTTTTTTTATGAGCTCAGATAGCTCATCATACAATTCATATTGTGACTTTCTTTCCTTATTAGGAATTTCAGATTTCTCCCTTAGTTAAACCAGAGTCAGAAATATCTTCCTCTGAAATGTGATTATCTGCAGTGTTTGATAACACCATATCAGATGAAACAGAAGGTGCAGAGTGTTTACGCAGTGTCTTACTATCAGTAGAGAAATGCTTTAGCATTTATTCAACCGTGTTGGGTAATTGGGGACACTAAACCAGTCCCAAGAATAATAGGGAGAGAATAAAAATAGTCCTAAAATGGCTGCCGCCTGGAAGCCACATTCGGAGGAGACCAACGTCAGGGATTGGGGCCTGTGGTGATATCAGCTGCTGGCAGGCAGAGATGGACACAAAATGCATCACTTTTATTAATGTTACCAGAGTGGCTGGTTGTGTGCGCGGGGGTTATGCTGATGCTTTTTGTTTTGTTTTTTGGGGGGGGGGGGGGGGAGATTGATCTCTCTGAGATTGACATCCCTCCCTGGAACTAACCTGTGAACCTCCAGAAATAAATAACTGCTGGTCGTAACAGACACTAGGAGGTGAAATGAAGCAGCTTAATGCTACAATCACCTCTTTCTGTGGATCAATCCTGTTGAGGACAGATGGAGGGCTGAGAGAAGGACCTCCTGCCCCTATCATGTCCCAGCTGTCATCCATCAAAGGTTGACCAAAGAAAATGCTGGACTGAGGTCCAGCTCCCTGCCTCCTGGAGAAAGGACACTAGAGAAACTGGATATTCTCTTCCTGCATTGGATGCTAAAGCCTTCTTTAATATGAGCTGTCCCATTCAGCACTCAAGTGCTAACTCCCCTATATATTTCACCACTATTATACACCTCCATGTTGGACTAATAAACAGAATTTATGGGTTGTGTGTGTTTTTTTTTTTTTTTTTTTTTAAAGGTGACGTGCGGCAACAGGATCCTCACCTTACCTGTCCTGTAGTCTGTTAAGTGAATATATCCCCGTTCTCAACCGGTGGCTAGCTAGAAGTCCTGTTGAAGTAAATAACATGTAACTGCTATAGCCAAAGTTTTCTAATACCTTAGAATTCCCGGGAGATGTGAAAGAACACGTAGATGGAGGATAGAAGAAGGAGGGAAGAGAGCTCAGGAATTTACTGTTACTTCCCAGTTGTCAGGCATTTGTTACCCAACTGAGGATATAGCTGGCCAGAGTCTCTGCCTCCTGGAGAAAGGAGGCTATAAAAACTGAACTACTATGCCCTGTGCAAGGGTTAAAGCCTGTAGGGGAGGAGCTTCATTTCTTCTAGTGTTCTGCCTCCAGTGTCCTACCCCTGGTCTTGTTTCCTTTATTTATATAGCCCTTAGAAATGAATACTCAATGTGGTGAAGGACAGTTCTTTTAGAAGGAACATGTCAGAACAGAATAGAAAAGCAACCTTCAACATCAGTGCAACTAGACTACAAACTGTCCATGCAAGGCATTTCATGTAATTTAACCAATTACAAGAACTATAGTACAGTGCCTTTTATGTATAAGAGTATGACAAATCACACAAATTATTTTGTTATTGTAAACAAGCAGATGTAGCAATTGCTTCATAGCAATTTGGACCAACAGGTATTTATGACACACACAATGATTTTATTCTCATCTCAAATTTATTCTTCATTTTACAAAGTCACCCTACTGGGGCAAAAAAAAAAAAAAAATCTGACACCATCCATCCAATGAAAACCTTCCTAAAGAAAAGTTATACAAAGTTAGTGATTACAGATCCTCACGGATATTTGGCCAGCCCCAAGTCTGCTCAGTGCTGAAAGATTTCATACTTACAAAGACAATCCTCTGAACATTTGTTGTTTCATTAGTTTGGATGACTATAAATAAGTGTTTCCACTATGGAAAAAGAAAGTGAACACAGTACATTTTCATGACTGGGGAATGGTTTCTCTTAAATCTTCTGAAGGGCAAAAGCTTAGAAAAAAAACCTGAATGAGTAACTCAGTTCCTTTAGTTATAAAGTCCCTTGTAAAAAATAAAAAATACAAGGCTCTGGATGACTTATTGCTTTTTTTCTGGTTCCTGCTTGGGTTCCTCTTCCTTTTCTTGTACTTTTACCTCCTTTACAGACAGCTCTTCTAGTTTCTCTGCCACTTTGTCGGCACTATCATTTTTGGTCACGTCTGCTAAGAATAAATGGAAGGGTGCAAACATGTTCAGTTGAAATTCCTTAAAATAGTGAAACTATTAATATATAAGAACAAGTCTAAATTCACAAAATAGAGAATATTACACATTAAAAAAAATTTGCAAGAAGAAAATTCTTTTAAGAAGTTAAGGATCTGGATTAACAAACTGCTCCTTATGCAAATGTGTATGCACTGTACATTGGTGGTACCTATCTTAAATTATTTGGTGACAAAAGCTCATGTTTTCTGGAGCCACACACTGATTTGCAACACCCTTCTATTCTTCCCAGCCAGACTAGTAAATTAAAAATTTTGCATACTATGTGAGGTATGATACATACCAGTCAGAATAAGGACTATATGAACAGGAGAGGTAATTTCACTCAAGTCAGTGCTGCTTTATGTTGTATTCTTAGGCAGCTGACCTCTTTGTGGAAGTGCCCTTTGGACTTTCTTAAGTATCATGTGAAAGACCACCAGAAGACATTTTACTACATTAGTACTCAAGACTGAGTGACAGCACCACCTTTTAGGACATAACACTAATGTTGGTGGATAAAAACTACCTTTTGTCATCTGTTTAATGTTCCATAACCTTCAAAAGACCACTTTTCCTCAGAATGAAAAGGTCTAAAGAAAATAATCTTGGAGTTTCTTTTGCAGACTTAAAAAGTACCAAAACTATTGGTTGCAGTTGGGCACAGAGTGAGTCTGCAATGCTTTCTTTTGAAGTCCCCAAGTTCCTTACCTTTTGATTCATTCCCCTTCACTTCATTTCTACATTCTTCAAACTTTGCCTTGAACTTCTGAGCATCTAATTATAATAAAGACCAAGTAAGTGTAAAGATGAAATTATATTTTAAAAAAAGTAAAAATTGCAAATAACAGAATCTGAAAACGTAGCAGTTAATTCAAAGGTTCTTCTGTAGGAAGACCTCTGCAATCTCTATAGCAGAATGTTATTTGCCTTCTTTATACAACACCAACATTTTATTCAGCTTTTTGGACAGTTTAAACCAGTGGTCCCCAAATGCTGGTTTGCAGACCACTGTCAGTCTGGTGGGCCCCTCAGTAGTGGGCCACCTGATGGTGACGCACACACCTAAATGCGTCAATCTTGCGTGCATTGGCTTCGCCCCCCCACCAGTCCGTCAAACCTGTTCTGGGTCGGGGAATCAATCCCCGATCCAGAAAAGGTTGGGGACCACTGGTGTAACCAATTACATCAATCTCCAAGCTGTAAAGTTTATAATTTACTTTAACATTCCTGCAGAATATGCAGTAGGATTTTGCTGAAACAAAGGCACCCAGACAGCAATATTAACCATTGAACCAGTATGTATATGTATAAGTGAAATTGACAAGTGGTTTAATTGTGGGGTAGACTACAGCTAGCTGCACAGGTAGACTAAATTAATAAAAATGGTAAATACCCTAAACCACAAAAAAAAAGTTACCAGGGACTGATTTGCTGTGTTTTTTTATTTTTATTACCCAAGCATTATTCTTCAAATATTTAACTTATTTTATCTCACAGTATCAGATATACATTAAGTTCTAGTACTAAATACATTTTATGAAAAATAAAATCTTTAAATATGAAATACAGGTAAAGTTACTGAACATCTGTCTTACTCACTCTCTGCATTTAAAAAACGAATGGCCAATAGTTCAGGCTTGGGTGCTTCATCTGCATAATCCGCATAGGTGTTCCAGATCCATGCTCTATCACTTCCTGCATTAGGCTTCAGCTCCATTAACGGAGTAACTAAAAGAGGACATAAAAGATTTTTTTTCTTTAAAGTGCACCTGTCACTTCAAAATTCTAATACAAATTTAGGTTCTACTAATGAAATAGAAGTTTTTGTAAATATATATATGTATGTAAAAAAATAAATTAAAAAAATGTACCTTTATACAGCGTTTTTCTGCATCACCTTCCATGTCAGCCTGCCTTTTCTTTCTTGAGTCAGGTTGGGTGGGCCTAAATGAAGATTGACATAGCTTCTCCAATCAGATTCCTGCTAGATTGTGATTTAAGGGATCTGACTGGAGGAGCTATGTCCATCTTCATATAGCCCTGCCCAACCCGACTCGGGAAAGAAAAGGCAGGCTGACAGGGAAGATGACAGAGAAAAACGCTGTATAAAAGGTACATTTTTTAAAAACATATATATTTACAAAAACGTTTATTTCTTTAGTAGAATCTAAATTAGTATTAGTTTTGAGGTGACAAGTGCACTTTAAATCCAGCACAAATTAAAGCATCACAACACCCAACACAAGCCAAATTCATAACAGACTGATCATAATTTAATAATGTTTAATTTATGATTCCAAGATAAAGGGAAAAAAGTTGCAACCCTAAATGGATAATTAATGGCACAAATCTTCTTAATATCACAGCACAAAAGTACCCAAGCAAAAAGAGTGGAAGTGCACACCAAGGGAGAGCACCTTAGGGTAAATATATTAAATGATCAAAAAATATAAATTTTATGCCATTTTAAAATTAACATATAAAATTGTTTAAACTGGCCTCGTATCGGACTCTTGCTATAATCAACTAAGGACTTGCTAGTATACATTGTTATCCTCT
Organism: Pipa parva; assembly: GCA_019650415.1. NCBI lineage: Eukaryota > Metazoa > Chordata > Amphibia > Anura > Pipidae > Pipa > Pipa parva. The sequence goes on from WMED01000045.1 coordinate 9,794, forward strand.
AACTAGCGTCTGAGATGCCCCTTACACAAACTTTACAACACTATACTTACCATAATGATTTGCACAAATCTTAAGAGTCTTGTCTCTCCTCATCAAGAGGCGAATTGTTCCCTTTTCTTTATGCTTCAACAATTTAACATCCCCTGTACCCCTTTCTTTCCATTCTGGTGGGTCATTTTCTGATGCAAATCGAAACAATTTTGCTCTCCTGTAGAAGAAAATATGTTACATCTCATAAACCTAACTGTGACAACACTTATTTTGTTGTAAGTAATCTACTGGCACACATTTGACAAAAGATGCATAGCAAAACGTATTTATCCCACCCAGCACTACAATCAAGAGTTAAAGAGCAGTTTTAACCACTGACAAAACCAGCATCGCTATCACTATACATGTAAGGAACTCAAACTTAATAATGCTACACGTTTATAGGGAGATGTTATACTGGTTCATTAAAGGGGTTGGGGGGGGGGGGGGGGGGGGGGGGGGAGAATACATTTTATGAAGACATGGCAGTGCAGCAAATGTTTCAGTACAACTAGTGACTAGGCTCAGGACTTGGAAATCCTAGAAGCAAAGCTGCAAGTCTTTACCTAAAAATACAATTACATGATACCAATCGTTATATCAGTCCTTTCGATGCATGCCGATAAAGACATCAAAACAATACTTGCATCTTAAAAAGTTCCTCTTCATCTTCTTCAAGTGTCTTAATTTCTTGCTCAGGTAATGAAACTATGGGTTCAAAATGAGGGTCATGATTGGCATCTTCTGTATTTTCAACAGATGTTTCATGCTCTTCTTGTGCATCCTTAGTAAAAGAAACATGAAAACAATGTGAATTGTGAAGCATATGTCCATGGGTCTTTCCTAAGTTTTTAGAGCACCTATTAGGTAAGCAGACAAAACAAAAACGTTTTAAAACTTGTAAATAAGTCTTATTTTAGTAGTAGTATATGAATAACTAACTACCAGATAAGTATAAACTGGAATTTGTTAGGCACTTTTTAATTGAAGACAAACTGATCAGAAGGAGGCAATTATATCTGCAACTTAAATCTAGACTAATAGTTTACACAAAGTTTAAAAGGACCAGCAACAACCAAAAATAAACAGAATACCATTTGCATTGACATGGCAGTTATTCAGATGCAGTACTAAAATTTATACATTTCACTTTTCTTTTTTTTAAATTTATTTTTACTGACAGCAGCAATGCTTTGAAACAGACCTCACAGTCATATTTTCTATGGTTCTTTAGAGAAGGAAGTATGTCTACAAGCCCAATTTAAAGCTAAATATTATACTTTAGACAATTTAACATTTTTGAATGCACAGATTGAATACATCATATCAAATGCATTTTCAATTTTTGATGTTACTGTTCTTTAAACAAAATACATATTTACTGTCTGACACCTTGTATCATAAGAGCTGCAGAACTGATTTGTGTGACAAAGCACTAAAGAAATTGTTTATGGCATTTCCATTGTATTTAAGGCACTTATACAATACAGACCTCAAGCTGCTCAACATAATGGACAAAATAAGTGTAAACAAGTGATCATTTGATATTCAGGTATTATACAATATAGCAAAACAAGTGGTGAAATTCCAATGAGAAGGGAAAAAAAAAATTCCCATTTACTTACCTTAAAGCAGTGATGTCACAGACTTGCGTTTCACCCGAACGTCATCACGTATGCGCGTTACATGGTGACGTTTTGGGCCGACATCACCCCACAGGAACCCTTATAAGAAGGGTCCTGCGGGCGCTGCAGTGGTTCTCGACCCCCGTGGGATGGTTGTGTGATCCCTGCCGGGGTCGCAACCCACAGGTTGAGAACCGCTGCTCTAGAGTTTAGTGACCAGATACCCCTTATATTGGGGAAGCTATTAAAATAAGTTGTAAGAAAGTAAATTGTTAAAAAAGCAATGCAGTGTTATTTTAACTCTCAGCCATCAAAGCAGAAAGTATTTATTATAAAGCATACAAATAAATGATTTGGCAACACTAGTAGTGCACAACTGGCAACACTGCCCTTTGAAGAGGGAGACCTGAAAATTGCAGTTTTCAATCTTTCATGTTTGAACAGAATATAGTAAAGTCTTTATGAATGTTATATAAAACTATCTTTTTTAGAAAATTTTGGCATGTCTGAAGTAATGTAGGGCTCCAACCTCATCTTAAACCTTAACACAAAATATACTGCTGTACTGATACAAAGTTAGTTTAAATGTATGCTGCATGGCTGCTTACCACAGTTGCTTTCTGCAGCATGCACCTTAACTAAATTGAATTTAGCACAGCTCAAATTAATCTTACCAAATGACCGCTTTTAACCAGAGACAGCTACAGAATACATGAAGGGTTTACATCAACTGCTACTTTAATAAAATAAAAAGGGGGTTAACCTGGTCAAATTAAAAAAAACAAAAACATATTACATTATTATTTTATAAACATACACTTTTTGTATTGGTTGCGACTGAAAAGTCTACATTTTTAACTACGCAAACAAAGGTTTGCAGGCTGCATCTAAACCCATTTATACTATATTTTTCATTCCATAAGACACACTTGGGATTTTAAGGAGGAAAATAAGAAAATATTCTGAATCAAATGGTATGCTAAAATGTTCTATCCCTCCCTTCCTTGCTTCCCTTCTGACCTTACTCTAGCGTTCCACCTCATCAGTGCTTCTCCACACTGAGCTAGATTGAGTGCAACAGCGCTCCTTGGCGCTTTTGGCTCTATTCTCCATGGATTTGTAGCAGCGGCATACTGGCAACCCTGCTACATGCACCCCAAAGCAGCTTAAGAAAAGGAACATTCACTCTGTAAGATGCACAGGCATTTTCCTCTAACTTTTGGAGGAAAAAAGTGCATCTTATGGAGCAAAATATATTGTAATTAGCCCAGCAAACTTTAAATGGCTTTGAAAAAATTTCACAGAGGACATACACTTCCCCTTAAAAAGGAAAATTAATATGGTGTAGTAGGTCTTTAAATCATTAGCGCAAAAATAAAAATTTTATTCACAATATTGACTCTTGTCAATATAGCCTTTAAAATAATCAAGCAGTGTGATTTCACAATGATCCCTCTAAATTCAATATCCGCATCAGACAGGAAACTGCAATAGTATAGCCAGTTTCAAAATGAACAAATTTATTATAAATGGATGCACTCACATGGTAAAAGCAGCAAAATCACTTTGAATATTCACAAAAAAGGTGAAAAATCGTAAACTCCTACGTGTTCCGTACCTCCTTTTGGACTTCCTCAGGGAGAATAGTTAGGCACTCTTTGTGCCAGGATTTAAAAGCCATTTCTGAGCCAAATGCTGGGTGTTGTTGGCATTACCAGAGAGGGGGGATAGTGGAGTTTGTTTGCTTAAAATGATGCATAAATATGAATCGCCACAGAAAGCCCAACTGAGAAAAAATATGGCTGAAACAGCCAAGTGTAAAACACCACAACACAAAATATATATAAAAAAATTTCTACATCAAAAGTAACAAAAGTACTGCCATGGTGATAAAATTGCTATTTTTTTCTTCTGATCTTAGATGCCCACTGCTTTTATTGTTATCTGTAGTAAGGTTTGTTTTTTTAAAGACCCCTCTAACTTTAACTAAACAAATGTTCAGAAGAACATTAAAGTGTAAGTAAAGTTATTGACCAAACTATACATATTATATTTATAAAGTAGAAACAAACTTAAACATTGAAAATTAAAAACGATTTTGTGTTTTTGAGTTAGCACCTCTTAATCAAGCAGCCCTGGTCCTGCAGCAAATCCTATGTACAGACACTTCCTGTATAGTGCCCAGAAGTCACCTCCCCCTAATGACTTGTATTTCGCACAATGACTCATTCTGCTAGTGCATGTTTAGTAAACTGATACTTTCCTTTCACTGCTAAAAGCTCTGCAGCATTGAATTCAGACCAAACAGTGTCGGTTTCTAAGACAGAATGTGAGAGGGGTGGGGGCGTGGTCTCATACTCTACAGGAAGGGGGAATATTTTAGATGGATAGCAAGTGCTGCAAAGTGAAAAGGTGAGTGAGAATTTAATCGTTTTTCCACTTTACAATACTTTAATGGGGCAACCTTTATAAATAGGGTTTACTTTAAGTAGTAACAGCTACTATGTAAATCCAAATGAGAAACGTTCCATTTTTGTTGGTACTGATCTCTGTAAAAAATTGTAGAATATTATGGTGCAAAACGCATAAATAAAATGCAAGGAGAGAAATGTCATGTAAGAACTAAAATTAAAGGAATCCTAAAGTGACAGGCTTACCTTTAGGCTAGGTTCACACAAGCGTATGATGTGCAGCGCATCATACGCTAGTGTGAAGAATGGAAAAAAAAAGAAAAATATGCCGGTCATATTTTTATATTCTACTTACCAGTAACAGTGTCAACGCTCCATCGGCGTTCACATCACTTCCAGTGTGTCGCATGTTGGGTGTGGTGTATAATACACCGGCCAAAATACAACACACAGCGTTCCGGACCCAGCGTACGTACATCATACATTGGTGTGTCTGGAACTAGGTAACATCAGCTTGCATTGAGACGTATTATTTTTTTACAATAGCGTATGATGCGCTGCACATCATATGCTCATGTGAACCTAGCATTAGGCTTCCATTGCTTTCCATTTCTCAGTAAGAGTCTGACCTAGTGTTGATGTTCAAAAATGCTGATGGGGGGGAGGTTAGGCGTTGATGTTGGATTGTCTTGGCAGTTGTAAAGTTAATATTTCCACAGATGCTGTATTTCAATTGCTGCCATGTTAATCTAAATGGGAATTTTGGTTTTGTTGTGTTCCTGGTCCTTTAATGTTAAATGAATGAACTGTGTTGCCTGTTCTTATATTTACCGATAGCAGCCATGGTGTTAAACAGACCACACCCAGTTCCATTTTTTTTTCTATGGTGCTTTAGATATTTGAGTCTGGAAGTGAGTTTTAAAGCCCAATACTTAAAGCTAAATATCTTATCTTACAGACAATTTAGAAATATTAGAAGACCAAATGAAATATGAAGTCAACACTAAAGCATTTGATGGGATGATTTTATTTTCTTTTTTTGGGAGGGGTGTTAATATACAGTATTTACTGCACGTCTTTTCTCCAGCACTGCCTGCTAATCTGACTTAAGGCTGATCTTTAGTTTTCAACTGGAGTGCTGCCATCCCCTTCACTTCCTGTTTAACATCACTGATGGAGCACACACAGAAGCAGTAATCTACTCTAATACTGCTTCAGTGATTTTGAAGAGGTTGCATGAACTTGAAAGTGACTGCAGTACTGAAATTGAAGAAAAGGAAACTGCCTTTAAAATATGCTACTGTGCTTGGTCTTTTTGTTGAAACAACAGAAACTGCAAATTAAGACAACCTTGGCGGTTATCAAGATCATAAGACATCAGGATCACCAGAGTAGGAGAGCCCAGGAGTCTGCTGGGTGAGTACCTCCCTAATCACCCCTAAAATGAACGAGCTCATAGTGTGCCCTTAACACAGAGTAGGAGGAAGTGCTGGAAAAAAATACATGCCTCAGTAAATATATTAACACCCCCTCATTACCACTTTGCCTAACAAGCTTTTGGGTGTCCGTAAATACAAAAGCATTTTTAATTATGTAATAGCACAATCAAGATTTAATGCAAAGAAAAAAAGGTTGTTTTAGCAATAATGCTCATGACATGGTAAAATGAGTTTCAAAGCACAAGTAATTAATTTTTCAAAACTGCCTTATAAAGAATAAATATCCCTGCCTGTAATTGAGAATAAGGAGGTCCATACACTGTATAACAGCATTTCTTTTATGTGTTCATGTAACTTTATATCCTTCAAAAGTAGAAAAAAAAAGGTTACATTATCCTAGTTGTTATGAAGATTGATTATGGGGTATTAGTTTCCCTTCAAACAAAATAAACAAGTAAAGCTTTTATCCATGCAATTTTAAATGTCTTTTCAACCAACTTTACACAGAAATACATTGGTAGTACTTCAGCAGCCCCCCAGCAGGCTTTAACTGTACTTATTTATCCATATACTGGGTGTACTTTAACTGCTATCTCCTAGCACAGGGGTAGGCAAACCATAGCTCTGGAGCTGCATGTGGCTCTTCAGCCCCCTTGTTGTGGATCAGTTCTGCCTTAATTGACAAAAAAAATAAAATAAAGGTTATTTATCAGTGTAATTTTGATGTAATTTTTGTTATTATTTTCTTCTGTTTGTTGTTATTCTGATGTTGTCACTGGTAAAATGTAAAAAAATAAATGAAAACTTTTATACTTTTCTAAGCTGTTATGATTTGCGGCTCCAGACTACTTTTCTTTAGTGGAAGAGGGGGCAAAATGGCTCTTTTCATAGTAAAGTTTGCCGACCCCTGTTCACTATGGAGACAATGTGATTGCAGCCCAAAGGGATACTAGGGTCTGGCTAAACTAGTACTTACAGAACAATATATCGGTTACACACGCAGGCCTTTCACTTTGCTGCGGTGTCACGCTCGGTGCTTTTCCCCAGCAGTTAAATCGAATATTCGCTATGCAGACCTGCCATTCACCACGCGCAATAATGCGTACCGCAGAGTTCGCACTCCGTGTTAATCCCCTGATATACTCGCACACACTACAGACGACTCTGCAAGTTGTAGTTCACCATTGCCCTGCATGGGAACGTTAGTAACCACGACGCACCCTACACCTGCCTCTCTATAATGCAGACCGGCCACATTCGCATCCTACGCCCAGATCTCGGCCCCGAAGAGCCGCTTACCAAAGCTTTGCTGGCCATGCCCCGTTTCCAACCCGCCAAACCCGGTACAACAGCGCGCTATGGAAGACAGAGAGGTTAATCAAGCCGGGCTGCAAGTGCCATACCTTGGTGTCGGCCATGGGGAGGAGGATGGAAGGAGATTGAGCGGGCTGATGCGGTTTTACTTCAAAGTCCTTCTCCGTCCCACAGGTTTCGCGCTGTTTTTCCTCCCTCCCTCAGTCCGTACGTGCTCAATCCTTTTTCCGCACTGTACGCAACGTAAAGACTCACGTAACCGCCCCAAGATGGCTTCCTCTAACTTTCTCCTCCCCATACGCATCACCCGCCCCTCGCCGTTTAAATAACTTATCAATATGTTCCTGTTGTTTGCTCAGGGCAATGCGAACACGCCGGTATTACTGCGGTTACTTTCTAATCACTAGTGCAGTGAGACAGCAGGTAGCGAAAACAAGCGCACATCAAGTGAGGTAAACTTCCGGGGCAGGGCGGAAGTGAAGGTCTGCTTCCTCTGACGTCCCCAAGATGGCTGCCTACTTGTAAGAGTCACGGGTAAGCAACAGGCGTTTCAGTGTTTGCTTGCGTAGTTGACTACACGTTGCTTATCGTTAGTGACTAGTAGATGCAGAAAGCTCTAGCGCGTTTGCTTATTTATTAAGAGGCGAGTTCCAGTGTACCTCAGGCGCGAGTGTTTGTAGGGGGATGTCCGTCTGTCAGTGATTCCAGGTGAACTCATTTCTTACAACTTCATTGCTAACACTGTAGCCTTACTACAGGAGGAGTACGCCATTACTGCTTTACTCGTCTTATTGTTACTTAGTCACTGACTCGATGGCTGGTTGTTAGGCTAATGGACCATAACGAAGTTTAAATGTAAACTAGAATGTTATGAAAATAATAGTTATAAATGTAAAGTTGCAAAGTAAAAAAAGTTTTTGAACTTTCAGAATGCTGCTGTTAACATGCTAAAAATGGATTCAGAGGTGGACAATCCCTTTATAGAGAGAACAAATTACTGTAAAGGGTTGGAAAGTATGTAGAATTCATATGTATTTGTTGTTAAGTACATTTGGAGTGTTAAGATATTTTCACAAGAAAAAAAAACCATATTTGTAGTGCCTGAATAAGGGGTGATTTGTTTGCTCTTTGTTTGGACAAGCACAGCAGTAAATCACAGGGCAGAGGCACACTATGTGTTCTGACAGCTGAGGAGGCCACCACTGTCAGAACTCTAAGAACAAAGCGGCACTGGTTGTCATTGCTTTCTATGGCAACCATGCCAGAAACCCAATATGCCTCACTAAATTTGAGAATGCATTCTCTTGTAATCACCCCTTACCTTAAAATTGCATAGTTGTTTTTGGTGATGATGCCTCATTGCTCATAAGAAGGCTGATTTTATAATGGAGATTGCTTACAGTGCCATAAGCAAACAATTGTTTGTCAGCACTGATCAAAATAGTCCCTGAGATAGGAGTCAATTTCTAAGGCATCCAAAACAATGACTCTATATTTGACATATCTTTTAGCAAATATTCCTTCTGATGAAGCCACGTGGTGGTGAAACGCGTAGAGGAAAGGACAATTGATACATACAGTACATTGTTTTATTGATCGGTATCTACATCCATGTGAGTAGATCCTGTCTTTCATTTTTACTAAATAAATTGGATTTTAATTGGAGATTCCCTGTTCATCATCTAATTAAGAGGGAGTATTTTGGACCTATACATGCATCCAGGTTTATATTCCTTCCAGAGGGAGTTTGCAGATTGACAATTTGTCTCAAGGCATTTTACATTTCATGCATCTGGTGAGCATATAATTGTACTCATCTTACAGTCACTTGAACACACAGTGTTGTGGTGTATATTTATTTTTCCATCACGTGGAGATTGCTGGTGCTTTAAAGCACGTTTGGGCTATATTCTTTTAAATTTTCCGTTACCCTTTGATACGGCACTATTTGTGCCTATTGTGTTGCGCTTTTTTACAGAGTCATTGTTTTGGATTTCTTAAGAGTGAAAAAAGGTGTTGGACTTTCTACCAAAAAGGCTGCAACCATATTCACAGACTTACACAAATTATTATTTATTTTTTCTATTGATACTTGTCACTAGTATTGATCACTATATTATATTATATTACATTATTTTATCTATGTAAAAGCGCTGCCATCTAGTGGGTTGTTTAAGTTCACTGATTCACTGTTTTCTCAATTTCTAAGGCAGATAAATCTGGAAAGAGGAAAGGGAAGAGATTGCACCCGCACACTTGTATAGAAGTGGCCAAAGTTACAATAGGAGATAGTATTATAAAATGTAACCTTTATTAAGTAATATATAATATTACTTACCTTGATAAAGCTCCCTAGTAGGAGTGAAACTCAACCCGGTTGTGCTGGAGATTTTCCATTTCAGGAGTGAAACGTGTATCAGCACTTGACTTCTGAGAGCCACAGGATTAAACTCCCTTACTTACTATACTCCTTTTTCACAAATATTGTGGTTCACTTCAATTTATTTCATTTATTTTAATAATTGTTTTTGGTTTTTAATACAATTAAGGTTACATTTTGTAATACTATCTCCTATTCTAACTTTGGTCACTTCTATGTAATTGTGCGGGTGCATTCTCTTCCCTTTCCTCTTTCCAAATTTATTTGATCATTGATAACTAACACCCAGCACCTTTTATTCTTACTCTCGGTACATTGTGAATAGTAGCGGTGTGTTTTTCCTCCCTTGCATCCCCCTTTTTCATAATTAATTTCTAAAACAGAACATGGTAAATTTAGATGAGCATTTTATCAAAGCTTCATAACTTTGCTATTTACAAATAATAGATTGTTGTTTATAAAAGCAGGATTATTTAAATATGGAAGATTTGGGTATGATATTCATTTAACAAGGCAGAGGTCTCATGAAGAAGGAGCAGCATGTGTTTCTGCTGACGTCTTTATTACCATTCATTAGTCATGTTTAGAGGTTAGAGATGGCTAGCCTATTATAAAATGACACTTTTCTTTGTCAAAGACAATTGGTGTATCCTTAAATCCTTTTTCCTGTGCACAAACAAAAAATAGTCTTTTCTAAATTAGTGCACACTCCCTGCTTCCCATTCTAGCAGTGACTTTTCAGGCTTCTGTACTGGTTCTTTCTCAAGCTTCCACCACTTTGTTTTACAACATATTCATACTGTTATACTCAGTGCTACCTTTTGATGAACTTTATTAAAACATCTTTACATTTATAATTTAAAGATTAAGTAAAAAGTTAAGATTTCATAATCCTTAGCCTGATGCCAAATCCAACATAGAGAAAAGTGGTCTTGTCATTAAAACACATAACATGATAAAATAAACTAAAAAGTATAAATAAATGCAGATGATATTTTTATCTGCCAAATAATTTTTCTGATTTAAACAAAATGGAGTTAATGTTTCTAACTCATGATTCCACTTTGCTACCTTCAATAGTAGCAGAGAAGGAAAAAAAAAAATCAGAAATTTAAAGTCAAAGATGATATTTTTTACAAGCATTACATAGGAAAAACCACCATTTCTATCCAAATAACAATTTTAATTTTCTGTTAATATTGGTCATTTTAACTAACTGTTCTTGCTTCTCCTATCTACTAAGCCTCATACAAAGATAATGTTTTAGAACAGTGATGGCTAACCTATAACACACCGAGACATTTTGCTGACACGCGTCATGGCGCTGTTCGTGCCACACTTTCAGTAGGAGAGTTGCCCCACCTTTAAAAAATTAAGTATTTTTTTTGAAGTGACATGCCACCAGAGTTATGCTCAGATTTTGACATGCAGAGCTCAAAAGACTGGACATCACTGTTTTAGAGGCTATACGTTTATTTGAACACGGAATGCTTAATTTTATACCATAGAGCAGGTTGCATCATTGTAACAGTCTTAAGTTGTTATAAAAACTTTCCCCTGGTGAAGTTTTAATTTGTTTTTTTAATAAAAGTAATAAGTGAAGAGAAACATCCAGAAGTATTGGATAACTTTCTAGCTTATTATTCGTGCATACATCCTTTACAGCTGGTTATGCTATTTGGTAACAAACTTACATAATTTATTAATCAGTTGGCATATACGATTGTTAAAATCACATAATGTTATTGTTACTTTTTCAGTTCTCATATTAACATGGAAGCTTCTGGAAATGAAAGTGTCTCCTCCTCTGAAACACTAAGTCAAGATTGTTCCACCAAGGGTGAAGTTGTAACAGAAAAAATAAATTCTGATATCAGTCATGACACTGCTGATAAAACTGGGATTTATCGATACATCAAACATGATCTCTTTACTTCAGAAATATTCAAAATAGAAATCCAAAACCTGCCTAAATATGTAAGCTTCAATGACATCAAGAAATTTCTTGGCAAGTATGGACTAAACCCGCATAAGATAAAACTAATGGGGAAGCAATCCTTTGCATTTGTGACTTTTAAAAGTGAAGAAGAGCGAGACAAAGCTATGAAAGTCATACATGGGGTTATGTGGAAGAATCGAGCACTTTCTGTCCGAATGGCAAAGCCCAGGGCTGATCCCATAATGCAAAAAAGAAAGCAAGAAGAGGAAGATGGTGAACAACCTGAAAGCAAACGACACACTTTGCATGTTACAGAAGAAGAGGAGCCAATCAGTAAACAGATTGCTGATGTCGTAACTCCTTTGTGGCAGGTTTCATATGAAGAACAACTGAAAATGAAAGAGGAAGAGTGTAAAAAAGTGCTAAAGCAAATGACAAAGTAATATATTTTTACTGTTATATGTGTCCTTTGTTTCAGTGCAATCAGGATCTGAGCTAGGAAAAATACACCTACAAGAAGATTAAAATGGTAAACCCATCTATAGATACTGATGTTATCGATATACTACCTTAACACTGTGATACAATCACCTTATAAAATACATTCTTAAATTTGTCATTTTCTGAAGTCAGTGCTTGAAATACATAATGATCACATACAAGAAAAGCAAATAATGTCCAAAACTAGAATAGTTGGAATGATCTAATATTATAGATGGGGAAAATCATAGTTCCTATTATGTTTTTTCAGGAAAAAATTATATTATTAAAAAAAAAAAAAGAAAGAAGATTGTGTTGGATATGTCTATTTAGTTCTTTAAATGTTAAAGTGCACTTGTCACTTCAATACTAGTAATTTAGTTTGTACTGATGAAATAAACGTTTTTGTAAATATATATGTCTTTAAAGAATGTATCTTTTATATAGCGTTTCTTTCTGTCATCTTCCCTGTCAGCCTGACTCTTCTTTCCCCGAGTTGGGTTGGGCGGGGCTAAATGATGATTGACATAGCTCCTCTAGTCAGATCCCTTAAATCACAATCTAGCAGGGATCTGATTGAAGGAGCTATAATGTCAGGCTGAAAGGGAAGATGACAGATAGAAATGCTGTATAAAGGTACATTTTTTTAAAATACGTATATATTTACAAAAATGTTTATTTCATTAGTACAACCTAAATTAGAATTAATTTTGAGGTGACAGGTTCACTTTAACTAAAGCAGTTTAAGTACCAGGAGAGCACCCTGCAGAGCTGCCCCTCTCCCCTCCTGCACCCACCAAATAAAGGTTCCGGGGTGTGGGGGTTCAAGGCATTCACTGCAGAGTGCCTTGTGTCTTCTGGGGATTTGAGCCTGGATGCAACTGTGACAGCTGCTCTTGCGCATTGGCAAAAGCTTTTTATGAAGTATTTGATGCTCTTCTAAGTTGACAGCTTTCACCTACATTCCTTTCATACTAGTCATAACCTGTGGGATCCTTATCCCACTCACAAAAAGTTGACGCCAAAATTGCCTGTAGGAGGACAACATAATTGCCTCTTCAAATGAGTTATTTTGTTATACTGGAGTTTGGAAGAGGATTTTAGATTTTGTCAGTCAAAGTTGATGGTATGAAAGGTTATTTTAAATGTAATATGTCACTTTTGTCCTTTATAATGAACAGTTTAACATGATCCGTGCTAAGCTGCAGTGTAACAATACTAAATTATGCCTTCATTTTGGGATTTCAGGAATATAGGTATCCATAACAAGCAGCTCTTGCCATGGCTGACTGTGCAGAAACAGAAATATAATTGTCTGTGTTGTCCCCTAGAGAGAGTGATTCCTTCTCCTTTGCAGGTACTACTTTTTGCTGATTTATTTTTGGCATGTGTCATAAATTATTACACAACTACAAGTAAGTGGCTCTTTTGTAGACCCCTGAGTTCTTAAATATCTAAAAGTTAATTTATATTTAAATCCGCTGCAAACCTGCTATTTAGTGAAACCTCTTCTCCTTTCCTTTAAATGGCTAGCAACTTTGTTGCATATTTTCACAGATATAATTTCCATGGTGAAAGCAGTGTCACACCATCCCATCTCTCTCTTACCTCTAGCTTCTAAACTACTGGAACATCTGATCTGCACCCACCTTACTAACTATTTATATGCCCATAATCTCCTGGACCCTTTGCAATCTTGTTTTCGGCCAGGGCGCTCTACGGAGACTGCTCTGTGCAAACTTGCAAACGATCTCCAGGTTGCCAAAGACAAGGGACACTTTTAAATTCTTATCCTCCTGGACCTATCCTCTGCATTTGATACTGTTGATCACTCCCTACTTGCTCAGATTCTCCATGTGCTTGGTGTCTGTAATCAAGCTGCAGATTTGACACCCAAATTTACCTATATGACCCTTCGCTAACACCTGAAGTCAATACTAAAATCTCTAGCTATCTCCTCTTGGATGGCCCGGTGCCGTCTCAAACTAAATTTTGATAAAACTTTACTGATTATTTTCCCACTTAACCCGGTCCTGCTTCCTCCTTTTCTATTTCAATTGATGATATCATTAACCCTGTTACTTCTGCACGTTGTCTTGGGGTGACTTTTGACTCTGCTCTTTCCTTCTCTAAGCACATTGCTACCACTGCTAAAAATTGTCACTTTTTCCTTCATAACATTGCCAAGATCTGTCCATTTCTCTCTCAGGCTGCTGCTAACACCCTCATGTGTGCCCTTGTCTTATTCCGCTTGGATTATTGCAGTGCCCTTATAACTGGCCTTCCAGTTTACCATCTTTCCCCGCTCCAGTCTATTCTGAATTCTGCTGCTAGAATAATCTCCCTTTCTCTCCAGAAGTCTCCTTCACTATTCCTATTTGATCCTTGGCTCCCAGTTAATAAATGTATTCTTTACACTTAGTGTCCTACTTTTCACATTTAAATTGCTTCGCTCTGTTGCCCCTCCCTACATATCTTCCCTTGTTTGCTCGTATACACCTAGCCGTTAACTCCGCTCTTCACAAGGTAACCTTTGGGAACCCCTCACCAAGACTGTCTGTTCTTGTCTTAAACCAGCGATTCTCAACCTTTCTACCGGGGCGAACCCCAGCTCTGACGTCACCTCGCATCACATGATGATGTTTCGGCCGAAAGTCATCACGTACGCGCGTCACATGGTGACGTTCGGCTGAAACGTCTTCACGTATGCGTGTCACATGGTGACGTTTTCGGCCGACGTCACCCCGTAGGAACCCTTATAAGAAGGGTGCTTCCGGGTGCCGCAGTGGTTCTCGACCCCCGTGGGTCAGTCTTGTGACCCCCGCCGGGGTCGCGACCCACAGGTTGAGAACCGCTGTCTTAAACCCTACTCTTGCTGCTCCTTATCTTTGGAATTCTGTACCCCTCTACCTACGCCAAGAGCAATCCATAAATATCTTCAAATCTAAATTAAAATCTTACCTCTTGGAGCACTAGCACTGGTTTTCATGTCTATATTTTATATTTATGTAACTATTTATTCAAAATTTGTTTTTATTATTTAATTGGCAACTATAGCCAAATGAACAGACACTTTATGCTACTGCACTAGTCACCCTCCTATCTGTTTATGCAAGTCTTCCTTCTATTTAGATTGTAAGCTCTATGGGGCAAAGACCTCCATCCTCTGGTTTCAGTCATGGCCTGGCACTGAGAATGATGTATTTTCTTGATTATATGCTTGTAATTTACTTCACTTGTTCTTTGTTATGCACTTCCCTTGTCTGTATTATAACGTATTGTTGGATTGTACAGCGCTGTGTAACCTTGTGGTGCTTTATAAATAAAAATATACATACATGCATACATACTTTTAATAATAAGAAGCAGCTTTGAAAATCACAAGGTATACCCCTGTTTATGGTAGTTATTTGTAACCCTGACCACCTTTACATGTTTTTAATATCTGCACTATCCACAGAATGATGCTAACTGCTGTCTCTTTATTATTTACAAAGCTATAATCCAAAATATAGTGGGGTGTAAGAAAGTATGAGCTTCCATTTCTCAATTATTCAAAGGATAACTATTGCTCTAAAATAAACTTATTTGATAAATCTATTAGGGGGGTTATTCACTAAAGTCTGAATTGTTGCATATAGGTGTGAATTCGCCAGCTAAAGACGGTCGCAATAGACTGCTACTGTTGCAGTCACGTCTTTATAATGAGAATATTGTCACAGTTGTGACTTTACTATGGAAATATTGTTGCAGTTGCAACTTTAAAAATTGGATTTGCTATGGGAATTCGCTGTTTGAGAATTCAACAGTCGAATTTACACCTTAGTGAATAACCCCCTAAGTGTACTGCTGCTAGATCAGCTTTCATGTCATGATCCTCAGCCCAATATTGTGAGATGAAAACTGACTGCTGCCTCTATCTTCTGCCCCCTGTATGTGATGTGTACTGTACAGTCATAATGCACACAACTCTGGGTCAGTTAGCTGAACTTAACATAAAACCCATTTGCAGATCATTTCTTTTGTTCAGCACGCGTACTTTATGTCTGTTTTAAAGTAACAGTAACACCCAAAAAGTAAAAATTCCCATTCAGATTGACATGACACTTATTCAAATAATGTGCTTTTAAAAATGTTATCTTTGATGTCAAATTCATGACTTTTCACCCTTTGCTCTTTTTTTATATAATGTAATGAAATACTATATTAAAACATTTAAATAGACACATTCTTTTGTAAAATATTTTTGTATTATTTAGTAAAGATATGCTTTAAAGAATTTGCCCCATAGAACTTACATGTTATGTTATTATTTTAACATTTTTTTAATTTTTTTCTTTTAAGACTGAGTATCGCAATAAATGTGAATTCCTTATTGGATATGGTGTTAACCAAGAGGACAAGACAGTCGGCTGGAGACTTGGCAAATACAAGGGAGGGACATGTGCTGTGGTTGAGCCATTTGATACAATTAACATCCCTGTTGTCGCTAAGAATGTTGTGAAGGCTTTCCAGAATTATATAAGGTTCAGTATGACTTTCTTTTTAAATTTCATGTTATAAATGCAGCTTATATACAAGTACTTATAGCTGAATGACTGCTAACATTAAAACCTTTTCATTTGTACCAGTAAAGTAAGTTGTTGCAGTAGTATCATGTTTTCAATAAGCTAAGGGGAGGGTTAAAAGTTCACCACAATTCTTCTTTTTTTTTTTTTTTTTTTTTTTTTTTTTTTTTTTTTTTTTTAATTACCTGTCGTTTTCCTTTTCACATATATGCACCATAACCACACTTCTTTTAACACTGAATTTATATATTTGGGTACCTCTGGATCCTGGGGAATTCTATGCTAATATTAGTTTCAGGTTTAGGTTTAGTGCAGCTCGTATCTTATGTGTATTCCAGGAGACAACACTCCTTTCTCTTTATATTCCTATAAACAACCACTACAACATGGACAGACTTGCAGATGAGCCTTTTACTGACAAAGGGAGATACACTTCCAAAAATGTTGATGTTGGCCACTATTGGTGTTTAAACACAATTAATTAATTCCAAAGTTCTGGAAGTGTGTGGTTCTGTTTTCATAAAGTTGAATCCTCCAGGATCATAATATGGAGGACTCACAATGACCTTTTCATCTTGCCTTTCCTCTTCAAAGTCTGTTCTGAGTTTGGTGTTTGTGCCAAGGGAAGTAGTATGGAAGTGGTAGTTTCTTACTACAGGTGAAGTAATGCATGGATGTTATGAAGAATTGAATGTCCCTGCAGTGGCAGTAAGCATGCTCTGTGAAACTAAGGCCTACATTTGTGAGGATGCATTACAACCAACTTGAAGATGTGTTTGTTTACATGCAGGACCACTCCATATCCAGTTTACAGTCCAGAAACCTATGAGGGTAATTGGAAGCAGCTCACTGTCCGTAGCAGCAGAAAGGGGCAGGTTATGGCAATAGTATATTTTAATCCACAGGTATGCAACCCTTTTGTTTGTTTGTTTTATTTTAAAGCGACACTTTTTCTTAAAAAAAAATTCTGTTTCTGAAAATACTGTGTGTGATGTTTTAGTATAGATTTTAATTTAATAAATGTCTTGCATTTCTTTATGATAGACATGCATGCTGTCATTATAACATTCTGGTCTCAAAATCTTCATCAATAAGGTCAGTTGCAGTAGTGCTAATGTGTCCTGTTATTTCCTGCAGCAGCCTTTTTCAATGAGCACTCAGCTGGAGTTAGAACAATACATTTATTCTATACCAGCTTTGTCAGTAAAAAGTCAGATAGACTTTAAGAAAGATGTTTTTTTTTCTGTTAATTTGTAGATTTTTTGTCATGTAATGTTTTGTTTTTCATTCAGAAACTGACAAAAGAAACACTTACAGAGCTGAAAGCATCTCTAGCATCATATTTCACGGAAGGATCTGGGAAGGATAGTGGAGTCACCTCTCTGTATTTTGTTGAAGAGGGTCAAAGGTTGATACTGCTCTTTAATTAAACATTGCATTAAATTACTTTACTGTTTTAAAGAGAAATTCTAGATGCTTGATTTTATAGGAATTCTTTCTTTTTTGCAATACTCATAATGTATATTCTACAGGAAGTCTCCGCACCTTGAGGATTTGCCTTTAGAACACTTAACCGGTGACCAGTATATCTATGAGGAGTTAATGGGTCTCACTTTCCGCATATCCCCTCATGCCTTCTTTCAGGTATGGCAAGACTGAGTAGTGTTATGTGACATCTTTCTTGACAGATATTACATTTAATAACTTACCTTAATTATGTGCCTATTAAGGTTAATACTCCTGCAGCAGAAATTTTGTATTCGGCCATTGCTGACTGGGCCCAACTTGACCAGAACACCACTGTTTTGGATGTTTGCTGTGGCACTGGAACAATTGGCCTGTCTTTGGCAAAGGTAAGAAACACAAAGTGCAACACAATAAGCAAAGCCTCTCAAGGAGCTAACCATTAGATCCTGCTTAGATATACTAGACGTTATATTTCCTAAATTCTTTAACTGTTTAATAAAATTCCTGATTAACTTGCTGCAGAAGCTCCTTAGAGAGAGTCTGCAACCTTGCCTGTTTCGCAGCCTGAATCCTTTTTTTAAGAGTAATCAGGTTTTAATAAAAAAAACTTTGGTGTTTCCTTGCTTGTTATCTGATCTTTTATTCAAGGTTTTGGCTTTGTTGAAAACCAAACCACTTGTTTTAATTACACAAGGATGTTTGTCACTGCCATATTTGTCATAGTTAAGTGAAAATTACGATGCAAGATGTAAACTGCTTGTAGATTTGTATGCATGTTAATTTATGGTGTTCTAATGGTTTTTCTGTTAGTTGCTGCTTAATTATATACAAAGAGTGTTTATACCTTCTGTTATGTAGAGTATGGCATTTTAAAATGCAGTCACTAATGCTTATTGTTTTTTATAATGACCCCATATATGGCACAATTGCCTAATGGCTTGCTATAGAAAGATCAAAGTTGGCAGACTAATCAGCCTCTGTTTATTTCTGATTTCACAAATCTTAAGGTGAGCTTTGCTTATTCCCCTTATGGACTTGTTGCATCAGGGAGGCAATATTGCAGGATTATATAATTTATCAACCAGAGTTTTCCTGTATTAAGGGATGTTGCAGTTACTCTTTGAAATCTAGAAGTTTTTATATTTTCTGCTTTTAAAACATTTTATATAAATGTTAAAGATAACATTGTTAGTTGTAAACTGAAAGATAGAATGCTAAATTATTTATATTCATATTCCATGCAAATATTCATATTATAAAATTTAATATTAGAACTGTAACTTAGTGGATATTTTGCGAGAATTACATCTCATAGATAGAAATTTAGAAATTACTCATTTTACTTGGCGGTTCATGATATGTTTACCAGGACAGATAATTTGTGTTCAGGCCATATAAGATGATTCCATAAAATATACTACTATCCATGACATTACATGGTCAGACCATGCAATGATTGAGATATCTTGGGAAATTTTGGACACAAATAGAGGAAGGGGTCTTTAACAATACTCTGCTAGCAGATGATGAAATAAATAAGAAACAGCTGTTAAAGAATACTTTGAGTTAAATAAGTCTACAGACACTTCCCTACCCATATGCTGGGAAGCACATAGATCAGTTATACAAGGTTTACTGATCCAAAAAGCACCCCAAACAAAAAAAAACAGATAACAACTGAGTTGCATAATCTATCTAAAAAATGTAAATCTGATCCCACACTGTTACTAAAGACAAAACTTCAAAAGCGAACTAAATTCTTAAAAATTATGGCTGACAATTCAGCATATTCAATTACAAAAACAAACCAGAAATACTATGAATATGCCAACAGACGCCACCCTATGTTAGCACGAAAATTAAATGCATTCAAAGCATTCACCAGTGTACATTCCATTACAAACGATCAGGGAACAATAACCCATAATACACAAAAATCATTAAACAATTTCAAACTTTCTACTCCTCATTATACACAGACAACAAGGCACCACAAGCAAGTGAAACAAAACATACTTCTTTTCTAAGAAATTGGTCCCCAACACAATCAACAGAAGAACAACTTTCTTGGCTAAGAGATCCAATACAGCCCACAGAAGTTGAAATGGCCATCAAAAATGCAAAATCAAAAAAAGCACCCGGGCCAGATAGTTTCACAATGATTTATTAGAAAAAATATTTGATTCACTACTATAGTTCCCTTATTACAATCCTTTTTATCAGGAACTCCTTTAACTAGAGATATGCAGAGAGTATTCATCACTGTAATCCTGAGAGAAGGTAAGGATCCTCTAAACCAGCGGTTCTCAACCTTTTGAGAACTGCGACCCCAGGGCTGTGACGTCACGGACTGACGTTTTGCCCGAACGTCATCACGTGCGTGCATCACGTGGTAATGTTTGGGTGAAACGTCATCACGTACACGTGTCACGTGGTGACGTTTTATGCTGACGTCACCCCGCAGGAACCCTTATAAGAAGGGCCCTGCGGGCACTTCCGGGTGCCACAGCGGTTCTTGACCTCCGTGGGATGGTTGTGTGACCCCCAGGTTGAGAACCGCTGCTCTAAACTGTGATAATTGCCACCCAATTTCACTAATAAACAATGATATAAAACTATTCGCTAAATTCCTTGCTAAAAGAGTTTCAGCACTACTTGCATATTTAATCCACTCAGATCAAGCCGGATTTTCTCCAAACAAAGATGTCAGGGACAATATCTGTAAAATCATAAACATGTCTCATCAAGTTAATAAATCTCATACACCTTTTTTGTACTCTTATCCTTAGATGCACAGAAAGCTTTTGATGGATTGAACTGGAGGTGTTCTTGCAAGCAAAATTAAATAAACTACAATTCCCAGATACTTTCACTCAAGCTATCAAACAGCTTTATGATTCACCAATAGCATATATTATGTCTTGGGTGTCTTGTCTTCTGACATCTACATCAAGGGTGGAATTAGACAGGGATGTACATTATCCCCAGTGCTTTTTGCATTCATTAGAGCCTTTTGCGAAAGCAATCAGAACTGACCAAAATATAAAAGGTTTACAAATAACAATATAAAATCACTTTATTTGCAGATGTTGTTAAACTAACCATAACCCAGCCATTAACAACCATACCTGACATACTGAATCTGCTAAGAACTTTCAACAAATTTCTGGCTTTAAATAAACACAACTAAATCCCAGGCATTGATGTCACATGTCCCATCTGAAATAGCTTGGTCATTGCAATCCAGTTTTTCTTTCAAATGGCAACACAATTCAATCCCCTACTTGGGAATCCATCTTACAACATCATTTGATACCTTATACAAGGAAAATTATCCACTGCTCTTTAAGAGAATTAAAGGGGTACTATAGTGCTGATATAACTGCACACATACTTATAAAACTGCATTATACTAAGCCAATTGCTGACACAAATAGTTTAAAGGAACAGTCCAGCCTGATTACCGTATTTTCCGGACTATAAGGCGCACTTAAAATGCTGAGATTTCCTAAAAGTGTGAAGGGTGGAAATAAATAAATAATTTATATGACGGAAAGCATTTATTTAACAGTGCCAAACAGACAGCAAATAACTGTTGGTGCCTAAACTGTTCCTTTAAAAAAACGTTTAGAGAAGAAATAATACTTGTAGTTTGCTTCCCTTAATTAGCTTTCCTAAGAGCTGACATTTTCCTCCCCCCGCTGTTCTGCAAGTCAGGCAACATGAGAAGAAAAAGCTGCCTGACTGCTATTGATTAAGCAGTGTGGTGACCTTTTGGCCGCATAAATTAAGTTTGGAATGCAGGAGATTACAGAGGGAAAGGTGACTTGGGCACATGTGCTAAGTAGTTTGTAGGGCAGTAACTGATCAGTACCTGTCATTCACACATTTCCTGGTGCAGGTGTTTATCAGTGCTGCCTACTCAATCATTCTGCGTCGCATAAAACAACTACTGGGGAGAAATGCTTCTCACTAAGGAATAGTACTGCATATGTAAATATGTAATTTGACTTTAGTTCCCCTTTAAATGTGACTTTGCTAAATGGCCAAATTTTAGACTGTCCTGGTTCAGTAGAATAGCTGCAGTGAAAATGACTTGGTTACCTAAAATATTTAGTTTTTTTTTTTTTTTTTTTTTTTTTTTTTTTTTTTTTTAGAATATTAACAATATCTTTTCCAGAAACACAAGCCCAAAAGTTGCAAAAAGAAATCCCTAAATTCTTGTGTGCAGATAAACGATCACTCATATGAGAAAATATTATGACTAAACCTAGAAGTGAGGGCAGTTTGGGACTTCCTATTATATACAGATATCATCTAGCAGCAGTAATGCAAGCAATCATTGTAATGCATAGTATGACAATTATGCCTTGAATTGAAATGGAAAATTCTCTATGAAGCCCACTCAAACTAGCACAATTATTTGGGACTCCAGCTCAAGATAGAATAGACACCCCTATATCAATCTAATCCCAACAACAAATCATAGACTGAGGGGGTTATTGACTAAAGTCTAAATTGTCACATAAAGGTGGGAATTTGCCAGCTAACGATGGTCGCACACTACCCAGTAGATGGCTACTGTTGCGGTTGTGACTTCATTATAGGAATATGGTCGCGACTTTACTATGGGAATATTGTCACGGCTTTGCTATGGGAATATTGTCACGGCTTTGCTATGGGAATATTGTCACGGCTTTGCTATGTTAATCTGCTGTTTAGTCAGTAAGGAGTAGAGAATCAGGGTGTAGCCACCCAAAGTGATAAGAATTCACTTCAACAGTCGAATTCCCACTTCAGTCAATAACCCCCTGAAAATTTGGGATACTAGGGCAGCAAAACTAAAAATATGCTTATCACAGTCACAAAATCATACCATCTATAATAACAAAAGCTTTCCCCCGGCTGTGACACTAAGGCATATCACTCATGGATACAAAAAGGTATTTGATACCAAAACTATTTTTATCATCAAGATGCAATCATTTACAGAATTGAAAGCAAACGTCCAACTAGACAATTCACAATTCTTCCAATCTTTACAAATCAGACATTATTTCCTGACACGCAAACACAGAGAACTGGAACCCAAGACTACACACACAAACTTGTATAGAGCCCACCAACTCATCACATTTAATAGGACTCTTGTACACTAATTTTGCAAGGGACACAACACACTTTCTTAAGTCTTACATGATTAAATGGCAAGACGACTTAAATATAACTATAAATGAAGAAATGCGGGATAAAATATATGGCTAGTGGCATACAAATCTTCCATATGTGCAGTCACCATAGAGAGGGCATACAAAATTGTATACAGACAGTACTATACACCAGCACACATAGCGAATATTTTGAAAAATTACTCATCTGTGTGCTTTCGGGGCTCCATGGAAACTGGCAGTTTTATGCATACATAGTGGACTTGTAATATAGTGCAACAATTTTAGATAATGGTAGCAAAAATGTTATGAGAATTCTTTCACAAATCAATAAAACAAACTCCCCAAGTATTGTTACTAGGCATGCCATTCAGCATTCTTGTAAACACAAATGACAGAAAATTAGCATCTCATATCCTCACTGCAGCACACACTACACTAGCAGTAGCATGGAAACAACCTGACCTTCCTGATACACAAGTATTCATCCACAAAATAAACTGCATAAGAACCATGGAAACGATCACAGATTACTTAGCAGATGTAGTGTATCTAGGAGAAACAATCTGGCTGTCATGGATGACCTACTTAGACAATAGAGAGAATAACCTTTTTCTTTGATATAAATGAAAAAAACGACATAAACTCAAATATTGTTAAAAATGTCTTTTAATTTATTATTAACAAATCACACAGATACAAATGATACCAGCAATAAAATGCACTGTTTTCTTATTTTGCACTATAAAGTAACTTTAAAATATTTATTTACATTTTAATGTATTTAAAAGACGAATGTTTTAATTAAGATTTTTTGCATAGTCAACTCGAATGTCAAAATGGTAAAAAAATTTCAAATTGAGAAAAAAATATTACAACTGAAGGTCTGGTGGCTTTGACCCTGCATTGTTCTTTTTCTGTCATATGTTTGGATTTTACATCTTGACAGTTCAGTTAGCTACAGGGGCACTGGACATTCTAATCATTGCATTTGATAATAAACTGTAAAATGGAGGTGTTACACTAATGCCTTTTTAAATATGTTTTCTAAATATTTGATATTTATAAATTGTCCATATTACACACAGTTACCATTGCGTTTTTGAGTATTTCACATATCGGGATGGAATAGCCCCCTTTTAAGTTTTTCAAAGACTACTGTCTATTGTTTTTTTGTACATAGACTGGGTTTTGGTGATTTTCATGATATTTGTCGTTCACTCCTGTTGTGTTTGTTCTTTATTGATAGAAAGTAAAGAAAGTTGTTGGAATAGAACTGTGCCAGGAGGCCATTTCTGATGCCAAGGCAAATGCGCATCTTAATAGTAAGTGCTTGCAAAGTGATAAGCCTTTGTGATTATAGTTACTTTGCTAAGAATTCATGCATTTTTGTTACAAATACTGGTTTTGTATGCAATTGCTAAACTAGTAATTTCTTCAGTGTGTATTTTGTGAAAAAGTTATTTGCCTCTTTGCATACATCTCCATATCTTTTCCCAAATCCTTTTAATCAGTCTTAGTTATGGGTTGTAATAATCTGCTTACAACTGCTGAGGCAGGAGCCTGACCAAGTATCAGTCTGGGTTTCAATGAGTCCAGTTTGTCCAGGCATGGCTTACTTCAGTTAAGGAAATGGACAATCTACATTTGCTAATAATTACCCTCTTCACACTTAAGATATACCCCCTTGAAGGAGGGGATCATCTTAATTTAAATGTTCATCATATGCATTTAACTTAGTGATAATGTGTATAATTGCATAAAGGTACATAAAACATAACATAGGAATAGTGTTATCATCACAGCATTTACTCCAAAGCAATAATAAACCACATTATATTAGAACTGTCAAGGCCTATTTGAGTCCATTCATTATGTGAGTAAAGAGGCAGGTATACGAGTACTGAAGTTAACCATCCATTTTACACAAGTTTATACAGGCCCTATCACCCTGTGTGATCTGTTTGCTTGTATTTGATCACTTGGCTTCATTTATGTTTATTCAGCTGCAGGCGCACTGACCATTCTGATCAGTACAGTTCTAAAAATGTAGGTACTATTTGGAAGCTATTTTAGGTGCAAGCATGGATGATACCACATAAATGTGCACTGTATCCATATTAATACAGAGGGTTTAGTGCCCCTTTATACATAATGTACTGCAATGTCCATAAAAAGTCTCTTAAATTTAAAAAAAAAAAAAAAAAATTAATGAAAGTGCTTAATGTCTGGACAGCCTACTGGCATACATGTAAAGTAATGGTCCTGGTAATTATTAATCTATATGATGTCTGAATGTGCAAAGTGTGTGTAATACAACACAACAACGCATACAAAATCAAATAAACTATCAGCATTGTCCCCAAGGTTATCAAAGTAGAACTTCATAAAACATGTGAATGAAACAACTTGTAAATGATATAAACTAATATTATTATATCCAGCTAAACCATAAACCGTAACATGTACTAAAATACTCACAAATATTACTTTCTTTTTTATAAATACATATTTCATTTATTTTCTCTCTCTCCTCCTGAGGTATAAAACTTGTATGTAATTTCAAAAGCATTTGAAATTGAACACTGCATTTAGGCTATGGATATTGAAAACCTGTACAGAAATACTTTCTGGCAAAGTTAAGCATAAAAGAAATTTTGAGGTTAGTGTAACTTTTTCCTGGAGTGCCTCTTAACATTAACATTAGTCCTTTAACACAACTGTGTTCTCAAGTCAGAAGCTCATTTTCTGCCAGAATGTCATCAAAATTGATTTTGTCTGGTTTTTGTTGTCCATTGTATTATATTTACATGCAGTTGTAATTCCAATTCTCCGAAAAGGAAATATGTCTTGTAAACTTGCCATCTATGATAAGAAACATAATTAGAGTGGGAAATCATTAAATAGTTGTCTTCATGGTCTTTCCTCAGGGGCACAAGGGAGTTGACAGATACACTGGAGCCAAAGGTTTCTCCTGCAGCAGGTTGGATACTGCAGGATATCAGTTGGCTGTCCCTCTAGTTACCCTTTTATCCCCATTCATTAGACTTCAGTTTTTTTGTTTTCTTCAAAGAAGGATATAAAGTTAGATTCTAGTGATGTCCAGAGCAAGGATATCATTGATCAGCAACTAGAACTGACACCATGTGTGATAATGGAGGACAGTAAAGATCTGACATCTCATGTGAGCTCTCCACATGGGATTCCATACAACAAACCCTTTTGGTCCTTTCACTGTTTTCAGGATCAGAATCTGTTAAATTCCACTCTCTCACTTTCAAACTCTTTTGTTGCAGGAATGATTCAAGACTGCTGACACAAGCCATTTGTTAATAATTACCCCTTCTATGTAAATATGTAAATAATTCTTCCTGGCAGGTACTGGGAAATGGAAAACTTAACTTTGTTTCCCTAAAACTCTTTCCTCCCCCAATGGGAAATAGGAAGTACGGGGGACAGTATAGACCTTAATACCCACAATGCTTAGCGAGCATTGCATCTAGTGCCCTTTTTCCTATTCTCTGCAACTTTGCAGTGAGAGTAATAAAGGCCTTATTGTGGCTCATCTGGCAGAAATATATAATATATTGTATCAATTTATTTAGTTAGCAGAGAGACCATAGAAATAAGGTAAATGTAACTGAACTAAATGTAGATTCTGTATTTTGACAGATTTGGACAATGTTGAGTTTAGATGTGGCAAAGCGGAGGACATCTTTCCAACACTTATTTACTCTTACACATTTCCAAGCCCTTTGGCTATTGTTGATCCACCACGTGCTGGCCTTCGTAAGTAAAGTTCCTTATAATTACAAACTCGTATCAGTCTATCATGGTATAAAAGGGCTACAGGGTTATATTTCATTCATTTCTCTCTGGGCATAGTGGAAAGTGGATATAGCTTATTTTCTTGACTGCATTTATGACTACAGTAGGAAGCAATCTTTTTGTTCCCACAATCCCCAAAAGCTAACTAAAGTTGTATACTATGATTTTCCCAGAACTTAAAGGGATGTCTTGGTAGATGCAATGCATTTTTCAGATTTTGCCCATAGGTACTAATTAAATAGAAATGTTTGTGTGTACCAGTCATATGTTTACTGCTGCAGGATCTATTGGGAAGGGTGTTTTACTAGGAAGCAGTGACATTTACTTGGCGTGATGCCCTTCCCATTGATTTCTACAGTGGTGCACAGGTGACTAGCCAGCTACAGAGACACAGGAGCATGAAGAGTCTGGAGGAGTGGTGCAATAGTTGGACAGATAGTAAAGCTATGCACACTAAGGCAGAGATAACAGATTATTCCATACACAAGCATCTACTGCCATTGACTCCTATGTAGGCATGAAGATACAAACTGAGCTATATGAAATATCCTTTCCTGCATATAAAATTGATTCCTCCTGGTAACACATTCCTGCCTTTATTTGCAAGAGATGATCTTCTGCTCTCTCTGAGGGATGAAAGCTGCACCTTAACAGCAGGATCATGAACTAATTTGACCATTGTTTAGTAGCCATATTCAGCCTATCAAGGTCTGAAGGTCCATGGCAGGGAAACAATATTGTCAGTGGTTGGTTACAAGCTCACTGTAAAACACTGCATGGTATGTTGGAACTATGAGATGGAGATCAGGCATTACGACTTGGAATTAACATGTGTTGATGCTGGCCATGCTTAGTGGTAATCATTGTGTACTTGTGCTTGGTCATTGTACTAAATAAAGTTTTTTATTTTTAAAACCAGTTGCTTTTTTAAAACTTTAGACTCCAAGGTGATTATTGCAATCAGAAGAGCAGAGCACTTGAAGCAGCTAATATATGTCTCCTGTAATCCAAAAGCAGCAATGAACAACTTTATTGAGTAAGTGTAACCATTTTATGAGGGTTTTAAAAATTAAATGTTATAGTTCTGTATGTCATTGAAGGAAGTAACATATTGTTTATCAGACAACTTTTATATAACCATTTGGCTAATTTGTTTAATTATGCGCTTGGCCATTTAACTATATGGATAGCAAGAGAGTGCTTTTAATCAATGACACAGTGCGGATCGAACCTCAGATGATTATCAGGAAATGTAAGGAATGAAACTACATAAAGGACAGCTATAATGCAGTTAGATGGCATCTGTTACCATTTAACCTTTAAATTATTCATACACCACTGCAAGAGAGATTATGTTGTCAACTATAGAGATTATGTACAGGGGACAGGAGCTGAATGGAGAAGTATTTAGTGGAAGTGAAGTTATGTCTTAGGAAATCATTTATAAACGTTTACTTAAAAATAGAAGCATTGCGCTTTAATCTGTACTTCCATTACAGCTTCACTCTGTAAACCTTCTCCATCACTGCCCCCCACCAAAAGATAGTACATATTTAAATTTAGGCTAGATATATTAACTCTATTTTTCGCAAAGGTAATAGTAACCATTTAAAATGACAGCAACACTGCTAGTGACCTAGTCTGAGTAAATCTGAACTGCTGTCCTTTTTTAAACTTTGTTTTTATTGTCTTGTCAGAGAAGGGCATAAATAGTCAGGCTTAAACAATGTTTTATTTGTATGTTGTAGTTACTTTTAAAGACCTATCAAATAACATGACGTGTCATGGGTTTTTGACAAAGGCTTTTTTTTAAAATTTTACTAGAAATGACAAAACATACATTTTCTGCACAGTCTATTTCTTATCTGCATATTTATATTGATTAATACAAGTATCCATACTATATCTTCCTAACACTTTTGCAGTGTTCTACAATTCTACAGTCCGTTTCCAGTTGTTGCTGGAAGTCCTTTGACTGAAACATGAATTGAATCACTGGTTCAGTGTGTCCCTGTTTTTGAACAATTTCTTCCCAGGACCTTTCATCTTAATTAGACCTTTCCAATAAGGTGGAGAAATTTAAATTAAAAAAGAATCCTAGAAGAGTTTTCCTCTAAGATCCAGTGGGGAACAAATTGTTTCATATTCCAGTTATTTCAAAAAAGTTAGGCTACCTATTCTAGGTAATAGTATTAAAAACATTAAAACATATCTATCTATATCTACAGAGATTGGATATACAAATTAGACTAATTATGTATAACTATTTGAGGGATTTCACCTGTACTTTTCCTCAAAATGTATATATTTCGTAGATGCACGCGCATTACATCAATAGCGGTAACTAACAATGAGTAACTTAACTTTTTTTTTTTTTCTTTGCAGTCTATGCCGTGCTCCTTCTAACCGCGTCAAAGGGAGGCCATTTCGGCCAATCAAAGCCTTGGCTGTGGACCTTTTCCCGCAAACGCCACATTTTGAATTGGTCATCTTGTTTGAGCGGGTAGAAAACACTGACCCTTCAAATAATCCTGTTATCACGGAGCCTCTCCTTGCAGAGAGCACATTCTCTGAGAATAAATCAGACTGTAATGTTGCAGTAGAAAATGAAATTGCACTGAATTAAATGAACTGTTAAAGCTGAACATTTGTACATCTATGTAATGTGTACTTAGTGGATGCATGCAGCCTCCCAGGACAGGAACGGT
Source organism: Pipa parva (assembly GCA_019650415.1). Classification (NCBI taxonomy): domain Eukaryota; kingdom Metazoa; phylum Chordata; class Amphibia; order Anura; family Pipidae; genus Pipa; species Pipa parva. Next base: position 39,151 of record WMED01000045.1, read on the forward strand.
GTAAACAATTAGGGTTTTATGTGATCAATATTTCCAAAACATTTCTATTTAAAGGAGAACTAAAGATACATACCAGTAACGCAGCCAACCTTCCTAACTTTTCACTAAGACTGAAGCAAGCTGCATTCTGAATTTCTGCTCTGTCTGAACTCTGTTAGCCATATTTTAATTAAACTTCACTGCCCCCTCTGTCATGTAATTGCATCTTAAATGTCAATGCTTTGAACTGTGCACTGCCGGTGCAAAAAAGTTTAATAGCTTCTTCTCGACAGCAGGCAAATACACTTTGTAGTCTGGTGCTGGCAGAGGGGCAGTTCATTGCAGTAGTAGCTCTCAGAATCAGCTTAATGTGATTGGTGTGCAGGAGCAATGTTCAGAAGGATTGTGCCAGAGGAGGGAGCAGATGTCTCACTGGCTTGTTTCACTTCAGCTGGGAAATAAAGGGGGTGGGTTAGAAAAAATGGCCATCAAGATTGAAGAGGATGTAGCGGCATAGATTACAGGGCTGTGGAGTTGGAGTCGTTATAAAATGGACTGACTCCCAAAATATATAATACATTGGTAGAGTTAGTTCATTTAAGTATATGCTGAATATATTTTCATAAGAATTTGGGAAAATAATGAAATGTCCTGTAAAGGTCTGTTCTATTCCTTATATAAGGATCTAGGCTGTTAATTGAAATGAATGTGTGCTGCACTTTATGTACATGCTCAGTAGTGAAGCTCCTTGCTACAGATCAGAGGAAAAGGCACTGGAAGGAATGGCTGCACTCATCACAGATCTGCTAGAGAAAACAGGATTAAAGAAGTTTGCTCACCACAAAAATTAGCTTTCAACGTTTTTGTTGAAAACTTTTTTTTCACACTTACTGCAGCGTTTTGCATATTTGCAATTTATTAAAGTTTTCTGTGTTCTAATTTAGAACACAAAAAAACTTCAATAAATTGCAAATTTGTATCCAATAAATATATTTTATGTTCTACCTAAATAGCTTGATTATTGTATCATAAGGATGATAAAAAGCTTAAGTTATCTCAAACATACGGCATGAATGAGGGAGTCAGTCATGGGAAATTGAGGAGTCGGGCTTTGGCTTACCGACTCCACAGCCCTGATAGATTAACATCTTAACTAAGGTATATTGGGATAATAACCATGATTTATTTTGGGGCATGTTTCATGAAAGTTGGTTTGCAGATTTTAGTTCTTTAAATTAGCATGGCCGTTTTTTCCTAGAAAGTAAATGTATTGTCTTCTGTTTATCCCTGCTGCATGGAGAGATGCAACAAGTGCTATTGTTTAAAATGTAAAACAATGTTTACATGTAAAAGTAAATATTTTTACAGTATATTTTAGAAGTCCTTCAGCCAATTTGAAAATGCTAAATTTGTACCGTAGGACTTAAGAATTTTTTTGCCATTACTAGTGTTGGAAACTGTTAAATGAAAAAGGGACCAGCCTAGAACAATATCTCCTGTATGTTTACAGTATGTATGTAAAATAAACACATTCAAAATACAAACACCAGAATCTTTTTTTGCTTTAAAAATTCTCAAGCCTGCCCATCAAATGTCTCATACTGATTGGTTGCACATGAAATAGGTAAAAATTGATTCAGACATACTTTTTTAGATTCAAAATGGTTGCAAAGTACATAGTACAGAAAATAATTTAACATTTAAATTTCAGCAAAATGAGCAGGGGGCAGTTTGTATGAAGTGGTACACATCACCTCCAACCTCTTGTGCCAACCACAACCTAGTACAATCTGTCACCTCAAAACGAATACTAATTTAGGTTCTACTGACTTATGAAGAGCCAGTTCAAAAATAGCTTGGGAAACGTCCACTTTGCACTCTGTATGTGGTTTCTCTGTGGCTTATATTTGCTGTTCAAGTGTACCTGTCATTAGAAGCATCAGGACTGGTATTTGGATCCAGTGTTGCGTAAATAAACATTTGTAATCTTCTTTAATGTTTATTCATGAAGTTAAGCTTTGCCAAAAACTATAATAAGAACAGTGAAATAGACGTTCACGAATTTAAAAAAAAAAACAGTGAGGATTTCATTTCGGAACAGCATATACTAAATGGATGTTTTTAGATTGTAATGAAACAGAAAAGTATATTGCATAAGTATAATATATGGCTGCAAGGAAGAGGTTATTGACCTACCTGGAACACTGCATTTTTAACACAGTGAGTGACATGTTTTTTTCACTGTATGAACTGGCCTGGTTGGAGATAACACATTTAGCTCCCAATTTTAGTTTTTGCTGATGTGCCTGACATTTTTCAGAATGCTGCAAGGATTTAAAGGAACAGTCTAGAATCTATATGGTAAACTAACAAAAGTATCTTAAAAAGATTAATTAATAAGGCCTTACATTAAAATTTTCTTCTTTCCAAACCAGAGCCCTTCTAATTCTGTCTATGTGGAAGCTGTCTAACAGCTTCCTGGAGCCGTTCTGGAGGAGGCATGTCTAAAGAATCACAGCCTCCTCCAAGAGCTGCAGAGTTCTAAAAGTGTTCACAATGCAGGCTCTAGTGAAGCATCGGGAACACTTTCACAGACTTGTCAGAGCTCCTGACAGGGAGCCCATTCATGTTATGCAGCGCTCCCTATGAATAATCCTATGCACGGAGATCAGTCACGTGACGTTAGGGAGCGCGCATGACCATGTACCCACTCCCTGTCTTCAGTATTGAGCAGCAGAATATCTGGGGACGCGCAGGGACTGCAGATGCGCTCCTTAAACTCCTCAGAAGTTTGAGGAGTTCGGGTCACTGTTGTGTTGCCGGCACAACAGGAAGCAAGCCAGCTGGACTACAGCGCCAGGTAGGAACTACTAAATAAGTTAGATTTTTTTTGTTTAGATATAAATATGTTCTGATAAAGTATATTACAGAACATATTTATTTTAAACATTTAACCCTTAGTTTTATTTTTCTAGCTAGACTGTTCGTTTAAGTACAGCATTGGACCATGGGTTTGACTATACTATGTTTGATTACAGGACTGTAGCAATTAATCTCTCACTAATCCCTTGGATCTGAGGAGTCCTACTAGTGAAGGCATCAGCCAAATAAATGTAACTATATTTCAAAGGATATGGCTTTATTTAACAAAACGAACCATTATACTTTCTACAATGTATTTCCCAAGCAAAGTAATTTGATTTGCAGGTAGTGTCATTCATGTTACCATCTTCTGATAAAAAAAACACAAGATTGCTTTTACAGGAGTAGTACAATTTTTTATTGCTTAAACTAAAAGAACATTTCAACAATACTTACAACCAAACATACAATGTTCGCATTGAAAGTAGAAAGTTAAGATTGAGCAGGCCACAGAAATACATTTCTTCACAAATCAGACAAAATCACACAACAGTTCATACTTCAACCATTAATTTTATTTTGATAAAAGCTTCTCACACTACATTACACAATGCATACATAGGTAACTAGAAATTTATTTCACCAAAAGGATTTGGTCAAGATGCAAATGACAGTCACTGATTCAGTCTCATGACACTAGATTGAAACCTCTTAAACATTAAAGGGCAGGTTAATATAGCCAATATAATAGGTGTTTAAATAAATAAGAATTAGTAGATTTATTTAATGCCAAACGTCACTGAAGCCAGCAGTAGACCAACTGTGTGAAGCCTTACCACTCAAGGGTTTGATAAGCAGTATTTACTACCATGTTGCAATTGGTAGTCCTAAATGCAATCTTTGTACATCACCATGGCAGCCTATGCTTTGCTAAATAAACCCATACTTATTACTCCGGGGCATACAATGTGGTAGTCAAAGTTCTTTGTTTCACACTATGTAGGGTAAAAGATTTTCTCTCTTCAAGACAACTTGGGAAGTAAGTCTCAGAGCAGTGAGTGCAGCTAAGCATTTAGGATGCCAGTTAAAATATAAAAATGTAGAGAAGCAGAACATGGAATTTACTAGAAGTTCTCTAGTGGTTTAAAGCTAAATCACTTCAGGCATTTTGTTGCTGTGAAAAGCTGCACGATGGCATAATACCACAGGCAGCACTGCACTTAAGAACTACTTTCAATTTTCTGCTGTGGATAGGATTGATCAGTCACTTTAAAATATCCATTCATGCACACATAAAGTCAGAGCTTAACCTGCTTCTGAAGGAGCCATTGCCAAGACCCTTAGTCATTTGCATATTCTTATGGCAAAGCATGCTGTTTTAAGCAGGCAAACTCTGCAACATGTTTTTTCTGAACAGGTTATGCCTATAAGATACATTTTGCATAGCTTTTGCTGGCAGCTTTGCAGCAAGTTTACCACCATTTCCAAGGGTATGTAACAGATTTAAACAGGCATGATAATGTAAAAATACCATTAACTGAAGATTACCGTTTTACTTCAGATTCATAATACTTTAAAATGGGGAAAAGTAAGCATAATCTACAACAGTACACTCAAAAATGGCTTACAGCATTAAAGGCTAATTATGCCATACATTATTTAAAAATGTTCATGCAAGAGAGCATGTCTGTAAACTACTGTGCTGTTCTACAATAATTAAGTAAAAACTAACATTTTCATGCATGTAAGGCCTAAACGATTCAAGTTTGAAATAACCTAAGATTGACTGCAATCTTGGTTTAACCATGATAAAAAAATGTTAACTCACTGGCCTTATTTATGTTACAAACATGATTTGAGTCCCTTAACTGTGAGAAAAAATTCCACTCAATACCAAGGATGTGGGGAAGAAGCAAGCAACAATTTAAAAGCAACTGTAGAAACATTTTTACAAAGTGACAATATTTTGAATCCATCTAGTAACACATAAAATAATACTTCCAAAATAGATTACAGTAAAATCAAGGTTAATAAATTAGAATTTGCACAACCAAGTTGTCTTTTTGTCTTTGGCTCACAGGGCACAGAAAAGAGAATTTCAATTATTTGTTCCTAAAATGACTATTTGCTCTCTAACTAATAGTGTAACAGACACAGTTCATCTTAAAGGAACAGTCCAGTCTCAAAGAGTTATTTGTCCATCTAATTACCACATGTTTTTTGTAATATAAATGACTCATTTTGAGCAGTTTTCCATTTAAAATCCACTTTCTTACAGAGACCCCACCTCTCTCACCTACTTTAGCTGATCAAAACCTCAAATCATTATAAGGGGAACTATACTCAGATTACATCTTTACATATGCAGTACTATACCTTAGTGAGAAGTGACTCTCCCCAGTAGATGTTTCATGTGACGCAGAATGAGTAGGCAGCACTGATCAACTTCTGCATCAGGAAGTGTGTGTGACATGTACTGGCCAGTTTTCCATGAAAAGGTACCCTCCCCCAGACATTTTTGCCCTACATACTACATAGCACATGTGTGCAAGTCATCTTTCCCTCTGTAATCTCCTGCATTCAAACTTGAATTTACGCGGCCAAAAGGTCAGTGCAATAGCAGTCAGGCAGCTTTTTCTTCTCGTGTTGCCTGACTTGCAGAACATAAAGAGGAGGGGGAGCAGGGGGAATGTCAGTTCTCAGGACTAATTAAGAGAAGCAAACTGCAATTATTATTTCTTCCCTAAACTTTTTTTTTCTTTTTTAACTATTTGTGTTAACAATTGGCTTAATATGAAGGAGTTTTATAAGTATGTGTGCAGTTATAGCGGCACTATAGTGCCCTTTTAACTTGATCCACAGGCTTGAAAGCAGAAAAAGCTAATATACACCAAGCTAAAACTAAACTATTTATATAGATTGTGAAGCATTTTTAGTTAATTCCCTGTCTTAAAGCAGTATGAAGTAAGTGAGAGATGAGCAGCTTCAGCAAGTAATTGGCTGTAAACTGCAATGGATGGAAACTAGTTAATATATACTGCAAATAGACAAATAAGTATTGGTGACTTAGGGGGTTATTCACTTAAGTCCGAATTGTTGCTTATAGGTGTGAATTCGCCAAATAAAGATTGTCGCAATAGGCTGCTGTTGCAGTCGCGTCTTTATAATGAGAATATTGTCGCAGTCGCTACTTTAATTATGGGAATTGTCTCAATCTTAACATTAAAAAATTGTTGTGACTTTACATTGGGAAATTGTAGCAGATTTACTATGGGAATCTGTTTGCGAATTCGACTGTTGAATTCGCACCTTAGTGAATAATCCCCTAAATTGTTCCTTTAAAATACCACTAGTTATAGAGATGTCCAATGTTAAATATAATACTTTCTAGGCACCATTTAAACACAGATTTTATATATAGTACTTGCAAAAGGCATTTGGAACATTTTAATTTTTGGTGTTGCTGTCCTTTCAAAAAAGATTATTTGTTTTGTATTTAATTAGAAAGCCATATATAGAAGTGTAGCCATATCCATAACAGAATGCAGGGAAGAGCAGTCCATATTTAGAGCTCTCTGATCCATATATTTTTGTATTACACAACGGGTAAGTGCTAGAACAAGAGTTAGTAGTAAATTGCAGTAATAGCTTGTTAACAGTACTTAACAGAATACAGCAAATTATGCAGTCCAATTATATTGTTTAACATTGTGTCAATTCATACGAAATGCTAAGAACCAATGAAGAGATGCTTAATTAGAAGGAATCAGCAAACCACTTTATTAACTTGACATAAGGTCTACCAGTCAAGCTCAAAGACTATTAAAATGTGACAATACATAAACACACAGTCACTGGTACAATTAACATACATGCAAAGCAGATCATACACATTTTAGTCTAATCTTCATAAAATTCTCACAGTGTATGGCCAGGTCAATGGAGATGACTGAAAACAACTTTGCTTTACGCCACAGTTACTAACCTAATACAATACCATGGGACTGTGAGCATGCTCACATGCATGTGTCTAACAGCTTTAACATTTAGGTGTCTTGCTGACCATTTTGCCTTGTGCCGTACAGTCTACACAAGTACAGAAGCCACTTAGCTGGACAACACACACAAGTGTAAAAATGTTGATAGTGTAGTTGACATGAACTTGAAAGCACAGCTAAATGCTAGTCACACTTGTCCAGGTATACATATAACCTCAGTGCACTGGGGTGAAGACATTTTAACTGCTGTACGATATAAATGACTCTTTCCCCTACCATTTTACAAGAAAAATATTCCTATACAGAAATGTAAAGTATTGCTTTTTTTAAAGCTTTTTTTTGGAACATTTTTTTTTTTTTATTTTTTATTTACCACAATCAGGCACTTTGTCCATTCCTTTAGGTACTTCATAAAAGGTAAATAGCATAAGCATCAATATTAAACTAAATTATACCATGCCTTTTTTCAACTTGTCCATAACCTGGACATTCTCCAGAAAATACTGTTATGAAAACATGATTCATGGTTTTATCCTTTTTACATGTTTCTATTGATATTCTCACAATTACATTATAAATAGGAATATGCACTAAAGAAAACATCCACTGTATTTTTACATACAACATATATGTTTTACATTCACGCTTAATTAAGTACATGATTACCTCCCACGGTTAACATTCTAGTTAACTGGAGATCCGTGCAGCAACTAGTTTTTCTGTTTCCACTGTTTGCTGAAAAGCCAGTGTTGTCCACATTAATTCTGTATAGGCCTTTCAAATCAAAAAGTCATCTCTTTCCCAGTTCCCACTGTTAAACAAGTAAGCAAGTGTATGCCTGCGCTTCAAAACAAACTAGCATCAATTATACATCACGGGACAAACATTTTCGTCAGAATACTAGAGGAATTAAAGCTCCAAGATGAGAGAATGCTAAATCAATTACAGATACATGACGAGTATTACATCTTTGTGCAGGTCATTTTGAAAAGTTCACTATATTAAAGGGAACATTTAGGGAGAAAATTTGATATTTCATTATTTATCTTAAAACAATTATGTTTCTAACACAAGCTTTTTTTTTAGTTTTCCAGCTATTATTATGCTGCCAGTAAATGTTCCATGTGACCTGGGGCAGAGTTTTTGTAACATTGAAAGTCTGTTACAACTGTTCTTAACCTGCTCTGTAGTACAAGATGTTCAGTTTTCATGCACATGCTATGGTAGTTTCCTGGAAAATCAATACAATAAGAGCTTGTAGTAACAGTTGCAGCATTGATTCCAAGAAGCATGCTTGGGCAAAGCAAGCAGCCGGAAACAATTGACAATAATAGCCAGGAAAACTGAAACAAAACACTATGGCTGTACTGGCAGCCAAGGGTCAACCACTGTGATCCCTGAACAGCATGCCATACTGCAGAGATGATCACAAACGAAGAATTGCCATTAATATGAGCAGAGGCCAGCAGCTATTCTTACTACACATCAGCTGTAATATATCAGGCGGAAAAAGTTTTCTGAATATTCTAATTGGAAGAAAAATGTATAGTCATGTACGTGTGAATATATTCCTATACGTACATACATATACACAAGCAATCTGGAAAACCTCATAGTAATACAAAGGGAATTGCTATTAATGTAAGACTTCTCCATATATAACAGATTCCTACTTGCTACACGCTCTGCCACAAACTCAGTGTGCTTCTATCATCCTTTTAATAGAGGAAAGGATTGTATATAAAATAGCTGTGAAGTCCTTGGAGCACCCGCAGTGAATGTGCTGATGTGGCACATTCTACTAAATGGTAATGTGACTAAAGAGACATCCTTCACTGAACTACACAGCTTCTACTATAGAAAGTATAGTTTGCCTTCTAGGTTGCTGGCAGATGCAGCAATGAATAGAATGGGGACTTAGAATGTATTTAATACGCATATGTGCTTGTCTAAATTAACTTTCAACATAAAGAAAGCCAGAAGGCTACAGCAGTGCATTACCTTGTACACACCCATAAATATGAGAAAAGTCCATTAAGCATTTGCAGTAGAGCTGATCACGAACAGTAGTATTTGTTCAGAGCCAGTCGCTGAGGTGTGCATCATCTGCAGCTGCACACAGAACTTCACTAATACTGGCACAGCACAATCTCCCTAGGCTAGACAGACCGGTAAATCTTGTGGGCAGGGGAAAGGCTGGCCATTTATGTGCTTTGCTAAAGCAGAAGAAAAAAATAAAATGTAATAGAACTTTCCACTGGACAAAATGAAATGATGCTATAGCAGGGGTGGGCAATTAATTTTCCCATGGGGCCACATGAAAAACTGTAATGACGTTAGAGGGCCAGATTAATATACTTAACTTGCCAGCACCTATGGCAATTGGCCACGCCAACCTATTTTTGTATGCTTACACGGGCCGTCAGAGATAGTTAAAGGGCCAGATGTGGCCCACGGGCCGCACAATGCCCAGGTCTGTGCTATAGTATTGTATAAAAGGACTTTGTGCTGAATTTGTCATGTGCTCTGATAAGGGGTGGCAGTTTTACATTTGTTCTCAGTGAGTTTAAAGGCCTAATCACCAATGATCTTTAAAGCAACAGGTTTTACTTTCACACATTGTGCAGCAACATTAAAAAAGAAAAAAAGAGCAAGGAACCCATTGCTCGTTCACCATTAAACATTATTGCTATTATCTGGCGGGGTCACGGTTAAAAAAAAATATTTATATAATCTGTTGCTTAGAGGAATACATTAACCTTCACAATAAATAATTCCAATGGTACCTCTCCTCACAAGATAAAGTTTACAGTGCAGGGACCACAGGTAACAGGGCTGCTAAATTAAAATAAAAGTGCATTGGTGTGTATTTGCATCTACAAAATAATCAGTCTGTGGAACACAATGGCCCATCCACTTGATTTAAACTGTCCCAATCACTATTTCAGTGCACTGTTTATATACCAGACCTCCCAACAACGTTACATTTCTATACAGCAAAAAGGACACGCGTCACTTTGGATTCCAGTTCAAAATGTAAAAACATGCAGTAAGACACTGAGTTGCTAAGAAGAAAGTGCTTGATGTGATTCATTGAATGCATAAGCCTCTTGGTTGTGCATGTCTCAGCATTGCTTTTTTTTTTGGGAGGGAGAGAGGATCACATAAACAGACAAACATAACCCAATATCACATTAAAAAAAGAGGTCATTTTTTTCTTTTCTTTCAGTTAATATTGCTGAGATGATGCACACAAGGACAATGCATAAGTAAATCAAACCCATCCATGTACCGCCTTAAAACAGCAAACCTTCCATTCATAGAATTTATACAGGAGGGCCCTTCAATGTTCATTATTGCTTCTCCAATAGTTTCCATTAAACATCCACAGTGCAGAGAGGTTCACTGCCTGGCTGTGCAGATTCTACAATGGTCATCTTGGGCTTCTTGCGGGTTTCCTCCTTAAATTTAAAGAGCAGAGATAATTTCAACCTTTATTAGCTCTACCATAAACAAAACTCCCTACAGTTCAGTCAGACAGTAGGTAAGTGTACTCCTGAATTAAAACAGTTCTACAAAAAGGGTAAGAAGTGTGTGTGGGTGCACAATGAATAAATAGTGGCACACTGATCAAAAAAAATTTCAAAACTAGATTGCAGTCTAAAAAAAATAAATTATAATACATATTCAAGTGACTGGAGCTTACATAGTACTTGGAACCTTGTTACAGTAATGCATTACTGGCTGATCCATAAAAGCTGGGACTACTTCTATAAGGACCACCAGTCTTTGGGGAGACCAATAGGTTACTATTTCAGATTCTGAAAAATGTCATTAAAAAGGGTTCATTCTCAACTTTCACACATTTGCCAGTTCTGTGATGCAGTCAAGCATTCAGATATTGGCCCAGGGAGACTGAATTGCTGAAAGATTCTGGCGCTTGCCACTGTCTGAGTCTTCCTGTAGATTTTAATGTGTGGATAGTTGTGGTTATCTGCTTCAGTGACAAATATCTGCTTCACCAAAAACAAACTCATTTTTAAATAGCTATGTCCAAAGTATATGGGCACCAATCCCTTTTCTATATCTTCATAGAACCAATACTTTTGGAAATAAATATTACAAACTAGAGACAAATCTTTGGATCATAAGGAGATTGAGTCCTGCTGCCTCACTGTGATTTACATGACTGCTATAGAGACTGGCTGCAATAGATATGGTGCTATGCAATACATTTTAGTAGAAGCAAATACACAGATGATAACCACCACTCTTTCTCCAACACTTTTGGAATGTCTCTCTTTTTCTTAAGGGGATATTCAATTACGCCGTAAAGTTGATTAAATTGTAAAATACAAAAAAACAAAAAATAAGGTATCATTGTGTTTGCATTTGCCTGCTGTTCCCATATTAATGCAGTAATCCTTAATGACTGAGATACAGGCTGTATTTATAAACTATGAGAAAGCAGACTCACAAAATCCCATAAAGCATTTTTTCAGTGCAGCCTGGAGTGCTTATTGAAACAATGTCTAAAATAAAATGTGTGTGCAAAGAAAATGGTACATTTTAACAGAAATGCTGTGAAAGAATCATATCCTCAGTCACAAAAACAGTACAATTTATGGATGTTTCAGAAATGAAATATAATAATTTAAAAAAGGGAGATTTTCAGATGAAAATCTCTTTAAGGTGACTAAGTGCTAGATAAATAGAATCCCTTATAATATAAAACTATTAATATTAGGTATTGCATAGACAGGTTTAATCATTTCATAACAGAAAAAAAAAATTAATAAGCCACTGAAAGGATCCAGTTTACCAGTATAACGCAGGCAAATACTGAATACCCAGAACCTCACAAAAACTAAAATGACTACACTGAGCACCACTTTACAGAGTCACCACACCACATTATCAATTGATGAAATCCATTGTCCTTTAATACAAAAGCCCTTTGGAAAATTGACTTTTTTTTCTTTTTTAGGAAGCAGGGAGTTGTCTTAGCATTCACCTAAGACTGAAGTAAAAGAAAGAAACTCCCTGCTTCTTTTCTGCTCCGATGCCCAACTTGAATGAAAAGTCGGGTTGGGCAGAGCTAAAAGGATGACTGACATTATAGCTCATATAATCAAGCCCCTGCTAGATCGTGATTTAATGAATCTGAGTGGATGTACTTTAATGTCAATTATCCTTTTAGTCCCACCCAATACAACTTGAGATTCAAGTCTGGCATAGGAGGAAAAAAGCAGCAGGGAGTTTGTTTCTTTTACTACAGTCTTAGCTGAATGCTTTTAGCATCCAGCTAAGACAACTCCCTGCTTCCTTAAAAAAAAAAAGTCTGTTAAGTGGACCTGACAGGTCCACTTTAAGCTTCTCTACTCTTGATACTAGTCACTTCACTTTGAGCTCATATTGTTTTATGCACACGATTTCAAGTGATCTCCAATAAAACCAAACACATATCCACTGTGCAGACAAATCCTCCCCTAGATTGTTGGGCAGCTACAGCAATAACGTGTATATGTAAAGCATACAGTGAGGCATAACAATAAACCATGTGAAATGCAGTACCATATGCTGTACATGCTGTATTATTTTAAATATGGAAATAGAAAGGAAAGTATTGCTAGCAAAAATCTACATTTGTTAACAGAAACATCAAAACTTGCCATTTCATTGGCAGAACAATCTATTTGTGATGGCAAAATGCACAATCTGCATGCCTGAACTCGTGTTTTCTCCAGAAAAAACACTTTTTCCCAGCAAAATTTCAGCTTGTTCCAATGAATGTAAAAATGATGTGGTATTCCTCCCCAAGTTATCATTAATTAAGTTATGCTGGAAAGAGTATGAACAGCCAATGCGCACTCACCCGCTCCTGTGCCAAACGTTTCATTTCTTCCTGTAGTTTGTTTAGGATGTGGAGATTTGGCTTGTTCTTTTTGGCATACTGCTGAAGTTCAATTACACTTTTATCAGAGGTTTCCTGTGAACAGACACACTCGTTTTACTCTAGGGTCATCCAATACAAATACAAGTGCTGGTCAACGAATTAGAATAATTTGAAATAGTGCAATCATGAA
>WMED01000046.1:0-23232 GCA_019650415.1 Pipa parva
TATTTGGAGTCGGGAAGGAATTTTTTTCCCTAATATGAGGATAATTGGCTCTTGCCTAATTTTTTTTTTTTTTTTTGCCTTCTTCTGGATCAGCGGTTCTCAACCTGTGGCTCGTGACCACTTTGGGGGTCGCACGACCATCTCACCTGAGTCGAGAACCACTGTGGTGCTCAGAAGCGCTCACAGGTCCCTTTTTATAAGGGTTCCTGCGTGGTGACTTTGGCCCTGAACGTCATCACGTGACGTGCATACGTGATGACGTGCGTACATGATGATGTCGGGCTTGAACGTCAGACGATAACGTCAGCGCCGGGGGTTGCGGTTCAGAAAGGTTGAGAACCGCTGCTCTGTATCAACATAGCAGGAAAATAGGCTGAACTGGACGGACTTGTGTATTTTTTCAGCCTCATAAACTATGTTACTATGTTAAGACCACAAAAAAAAAAATTTGTCGTCAATTGTGGCTTTCCCAAAACATATTCCTGGCGATCCTCCAGAATACCTGCCTGTGTCATCATCCTAAAACACAAACCTCTTTGTTTTCTGCAGTATTTTTGGTTGTGTGATTTCACAGCAGAGGATGTATTTGAAAGCTATGGTCAAATATTTCAAGATTTGATCAATTTGACATAACTAAAGGAAAGTTGCGCTGAACAAAAATGCAAGTGCTTACCCTAAATGAATGCCATATCTAATATTTTAACTTCTTAGAGTTAAAGGAATAAATAAAATCTATAATGCCCAGATGGTTTAATTATCAAGATAGCACATTGGGTTTAATTGTATGCATCGTTCTGGCCCTAATCTTGGTACAGTTGTTTTGAATATTTGTTTGACATGAATGAGCCTAGTAAAACTTGTCACAATCGAGAATGCTTTTATGGAATTACTCTAAAGGGAGTTGTAAAATTTAGAGCAGCTTGATTGTTGATATACATAGAGAGTAAACTTTATTTCAGCATCTTTAGATCACCATGCACTTTTGCCCCTTGTGATAGATAGTATGCTAATGCTGTGTGCATTGTATAGAGCAGATGCTGCCTCCAAACCTGGCATCTCTGTATAAAAACCATGAAGAGCGAGCTTATTCTATTGCAGAATGAGTCACTGTACCAAACAAAGCAGAGAGCAGACTTCTGCAATTTATAAATGAATCTGCATACATGCATTTTTCTTCTTATTAATGTTTGTTTATGATCCATGCCTGAATTAGTTTATTCACATTACAGAGCTCAGTGGAATGTGACAGCATTCAGAATGTAAGAGCACTGATTGTTCCTCCACCACTATGACTTGCATGGAAAACAGTCCTGATTAAAAGAACCAGGGAGAGCTAAATTGGAACTGCTCCATGCTATTGAATCTATTGTTTTCCAGGTTCAATTGAAGACCTATATCCCATGTATAGTACTTTCTCTGATACAACTGATTATTCTTTTAATACAACATGCATCCTTGTTCTTCTCTCTCCTCCTTTGTTTCGCTGGTTACATGTTCAGTCATAATTCTCATCTACTATATTCTGCTCATTTCTGAAATGGGACACCAAATTATGTATGACTGCCATACTAATGAGGCAGTCAGACAAAGCTTGCAATGTTTCCAATATTTATCCTTCAAGCAACATTGTGCTAATGGTTTGGAAGCTCTAAAATGTGAACAAATGAGATATTTCTCATCATCCAACTGTGATGTGCCTTATAAAAGGGGCAGCTTGTGCTGTAAAAAGGGGCTTTTATGACAATTTTGCTGTCTTAATCTAGGTTAAAAAACTGTTTTAACCACAGCATTTTATATTTGTTGCTTTGGGGATACTGTACCAAACTGTATGAGCAGTGTCCTGTTTTGTGCATTTATCCTAATTAAGAAAGTATGGGGAAGGAAGAACTTATGGTGACAGGACATTTATTTTCTATATTTGGAAAGTTGCAGTATTGCATGCCAATATGGGTACTAAGCAATACTTATAAATATCAAACAAGTCTGGATTGGAATTAATTGCTCACAATTGAAATTCCCGTCTGTTGGGGAATTCTGTTCATGTGTAATCCTAGCTAACCAACAAGTTTACATTAATCACTAATTTACCTTGTTTCAGTACTACAGTGGCAGGATTTAAACATTCCAGGAATAGATACAAGGCAGTTTAAAAACAGTTATTCCATGGACCAAACAATGAATTATTTGAATTTTATTCAGTTGGCCAACCTCTAGCGAACTGGCCTGTGCAACTTGCTATATGCTGCTTGGGGTCAATGGCTGCATTTATATGTATATGTTGTATGCCCTTTATACACTGTGATATATTCTTTGTATTTTATATGTGAGTAATGTAAGTTTTGAAAAGAGGGTTGTATTGTTATTCAAACAAACATTAGGACTTATTTAAATACATAGGAATATTTAGTAGCATGACTTTTCTTTCTGGAGTTGGGTTGGGGCGGGGCTAAATGATTTACATTAAAGCTCCTCCAATCAGATCCCAATTAGATCATAATTTAAGGGGTTTGATTTGAGGAACTATAATGTCAATCATCATTTAGCCCTGCCCAATCCGACTTCAGAAAGAAAAGTCAGGCTGATGGAAGATGACAGAGAGAAACTCTGTATAAAGGTACATTTTGTTAAATACATATATATTTACAAAAACATTTATTTCATTAGTACAACCTAAATTAGTATTCTTTTTGGGGTGACAGGTACACTTTAATAACTTGTAACTGTGTAAGACTAAAGCTGTAGTGTAATACTTTAGTCTTTGTGTACTTTGTATCTGAAGTTAAGCTGGGGCAAACAGTGTTTTTTTTCTGTGTTAGAAGTGAAAACTTTTATGTACCTAGTTATAAATACTGAAGGCTCAGGCATCAAATCCTTTATTTTGTTTGTGCATAAATGTGTGTGTTGCACTCACATTGTACATTGTTACTACCCTTCTATCTGTGCATGTAAGTCTTCCTCCCATTTAAACTGTAAGCTCTACAGGGCAGGGACCTCCAACCTCTTGTATCGACCACAACCTGGCACTTAGGGGGGAATTCACGATTTTTCGAAGTGAGGTCCGGATCCTTCGGCTCACTTTGCACATGGTGTTATGCGACTCTTTTGGTCTCGCCGAGACTGGAATCCCTTTAAAGCGCTCGCTGATGTCCGCGTGCAGGACATCAGCGAGCGCATAACACCATGTGCAAAGTGAGCCAAAGGATTCGGAGCTCACTTCGCACAAACGTGAATTCCTCCCTTAAAGTGAAGTATCCTTGTGATATACTTGTATCGTGTAAGTGTAATGCACTGTTCTTATGTCTACATTATATTTGTATTGCTGAATTCTACAGAGCTGCGTTAATTTGTGGCATTTTATAAATAAAATTATATATACATACAAACGTTTGTACATAATAGTACAGATATCTCTCTCAAAATGTTAGTATTTTGAGAATGACTGTTTTAAATTAGATACCAGTGTAAATCATCAATAAGTATTTTTAAAAAAGTAAAATATTTGCATTGATATTTCTGTGTGTAACCTTTTTAGTGTGCCAGATAAACACTGATGACATTGAAAAATATGTAGTCGACCCACACAGTAAAATGTTACTTGATAGCAAATGCCTTTTTCCTATTTGACAAGTTAACCTTTTACAGTGAATTTGACTTTACTTTGGGCAAATTAACCAATATGTCAGCTTTTTCACAAAAAAAGGAATTAAAAATTCGTTCAAATGCTTGAAGTGCATTTATTATTTTTTTAGAATCATTTAAATGTAAAATTATATATTGCTTTTTATATGGAATAACAGTTTTGTAACATATAAGTAGCTTATTTTTTTTATTTATTTTTGAAGATGTTATTTATCATTGGCAGCCACGTAATAAGCATGGATTTGGCTGTCCTGGACACCACATGTTTTTGAGGTTCATTAAAATAACTTGGTGGGGCTCTGTTGCAAACAATAGTTAAAAAATGGGCTTTCTTTTGGATACAGTTTACATACATTTGGATAGATCATGTTTTTCCAGATTTCATTACAATAATTATCCAGTAGAGCAGCAGATATAATACCATTAGGCTGGCTACAACAAGCAGAATGCAGATTTAATGACATTTCAAACACAATTTAAACTCAAGCGTCTTTTGAAAACTAATTGAGCCACTCAGACATCTGTTTGCTGTAAATGTTAGGTTAGCATTTTGCTCTGGTATTAAATTAATTCTCAATTTTCCTATTAGCCTATAGATTGATCATGAGTCTGGAACTTGTTTGTTTTGTGTTAGATACATAATTTAATGGGAGGCAAACATTCCGATTCTCATTGACGATGCAGTAAATGTAGTGGAGCTAGACGCACCTGAACTTCAAAGAATGTGGTCGTTGATACGACTGGAGCCATATCATATCTGAGCATACAAAGTGTGACTGCAAAAGTGAACAAAACTATCAGAGTAAATCATATTTCCCCAGTCATAACTGTGGTCTGCTCTGTGTTTGCTTAGTATGGTCCAAATCAAATACATGTGATAACTTTGAAGTCTGATTACTAAGACTAGAAAGGATTGTATTGTTGCTGCTTTGAGTTAATGTTATGCAAGGGGCTTGGGCGACCTTTCTCACAACTGTTCAATTAATCATCTGTGGCAGGGTCAAGGTGAGCGGTCAATATTTTAGATGTGGGTTACCAAAGCAATACTACAATAATTTGTCTCTAGCTGTGCCCGAACATTATTACTGCCCTCTTCCTAGTTTTGAAAATGATTGCAGTCTTTTAGGAATGCCCTCCTTGTATTAAAGCAACATTATATCCCCATTGTTATCACAAATCAAAATACAATTGTATAAACACTAGCGTTAACATTGAGATTGGTAAGCTTTTCTTTCCAGTGCAACATTTAACTATACTGATAATATTCAGGCTTCATTAGTAATATAGAGATTATTTTGTAATTTGGACATATGTCTGGCCATTTGATCCTGTTTGAAGGTCTGATTGTTCACATCAGCTTGGAATTCACATTGTGCCTGTTCAATCAGCTACAGGTGCACTGGACATTCTAATCAGCACAGTTGGTAATGAAATGGAAGTGTTGTTCACTAATGCGTTATTAGAAATGTTTTATAAAATGCTTGCAATGTTCATGAACACATTCAGTTACAAGCTTGAATAATTCAGCATAGAGTTATATTTTCCACTTATAAAATCAGTGGAAAATAGTGTTTTTTAGCATTATAATACAGGGTGGGCCTTTTATATGGATACACCTAGATAAAATGGGAATGGTTGGTGATAACAACTTCCTGTTTGTGGCACATTAGTATATGGGAGGGGAAAACTTTTCAAGATGGATGTTGTTCATGGTGGCCATTTTCAATCCAACTTTATTTTTTCCAATGGCAAGAGGGTCATGTAACAAATCAAACTTATTGAGAACTTCACAAGAAATACAATGGTGTACTTGGTTTTAATGTAACTTTATTCCTTCATGAGTTATTTACAATTTTATTACCACTTATAAAATGTGTTCAAAGTGCTGCCCATTGTGTTGGATTGTCAATGAATGGCCACCAAGGTCTCCCGATCTGACCCTCTTAGACTTTTATCTTTGGGGTCATCTGAAGGCAATTGTCTATGCTGTGAAGATACGAAATGTACAGCATCTGAAACAAAGGATACTGGAAGCCTGTGTATGTAAGTCTTCCTACTATTTAGATTGTAAGCTGTATGGGACAGGGACCTCTATTTTCTTGTGTCAATCACAACCTGGCACTTAAAATGATTCTTTGCTTATAAGTTTCTCACTTTTCCCATATCTGTCTTATTTATATATATATGTGTGTGTGTGTGTGTTTATATGTATATAATATCTTTTATCAAGATGTTTTCATTTGATATTGGATCATTTCACTTTTTTTTATATTTTAGTTTTTAGCAAAATAGCAATTAGAAACTAGATTAGTACAATAACGAACCAAAACCTAAAACGAAAGCGCAAACATACAAGGCACTATATAGTGCCGTATCACTTGTGTAAAAAATTGTGATAGAAAGACCCAACATGCCTTCGATATACAGCAGTGATTCAGGTGAAAAAGTATGAAAAAAATGAATAAAAAACACCCAAAAAATATGTGAATGTATAAAATAGTGCTTCACAACATAACGTAAACACTAGCTGCTCACCAGATGTAATTAAGAACAGGACATGTATAAAAAATATTCTTCTCTCTGTTGCTAATACAAGTACTCATTCAATCACCAGGATTAGTACAATGACACATGATTAAACTTTATACTATTGTAATATCCTGTAAATAATATTGTTGTCTTCTTACAGTAGTGATTTTGCAGCTGTGCAGTTAAAGCAGTATTATGCTTGACATTATAGGAAATAATTAATTTGCCATCAGTGTAAATAATTACTCATTTTTAGTTAAAAGCCTCTGGTTAGCCATCTATACAAAGATATTTAGAGGTGATTTTTTTTTTTTTTAAAGAGTGGAATTCACATGGCAAAATTAATTTGTGACCGTTCATATTAATTTGCGCATAACATGCAGATTTGCCAAGTCCTGGATAAGTGTTTTACTGACATTTTCCAAATATTTACTGATATCCACTGTTTTTTACTGACCTTTTCGAGTTTATTAAATTTCGCCCTATTAATGTGAAGTCATGTCCTCTTCACATGAAGCTGATTAAAGGAGACAATTCTACCATAACTACCTCTTTCTTTAGGAATACATGCATGCATGTGATATGCATGAATTATTATTAGACAGGACAATGTCATCATTTTTTTGGTTGTGTTTTGGCCACTGGTATTGTCACTCATAGAGTAGTTGCATCAATTACAACAATTGTTTTTTTACTTTAAATTTAATGGCAGATAATTCCTAGCCAGGGCCAGTTTTAGATAGAATGGGGCCCTAAGCAAAACTAGAACAGGGGCCCTATATGCTGGTATCTGGCAGAAAGAGTGAACAACATGGGTTTGTTTGGAGCAGAACCCCATGCAATACTCTTATGATGGCTTATGGTTACCATATTGTTTAAACCAAATCCATATATTCAAGCCAGTTCACTTCGGTGAAATTTTACTTTGACACACGATGAATACTCAAATTAATTTCACATTCAACTCATTATTATTTTAATGACTTCATAATTAATAACAGGCAGTTCCTTATATCATATGTAATTTAGAACTATATATAACTTGTTTACCTGGATTTACTGGGTAAATGTGGGATATATTATTGGAAGTTAACAGCATGTGCTAATGGAAAGGATTTGGAGGCACGCAGTCTTCATTTCTATCTGTATCAGTATTGAAACTGTTTTTATATATATATGTATATTGGCATATTTGTATTCTTTACCATTTCATTTTGCAAGTAATGAAACTATTTTGCTTAAATCTTTATTAATCTTCTCTGTGATATAACAAGAGTTTGTAGTACAGAACATAACACTAACAGAGCGGAGTACTTGAATTCCATGAGGTTTTCTGTAGACTGTTGACCAGTGATGTCATACATGTGAATATGATTAGACTGTAATTACTCAGAATAACTGTTGGATGGCCTTTTACATAGAGTAAAGGCTTTCCAATGGCACTGAGCAAACCAACCTTTATATAGACTGCTTTAAGTGACACTATTATAAAATATTTTTTTTTAATTTTAAACTAAGAACAGCATGGAATGAGTCATTTATTATGCGGGTTATTGATCAAAGAGAAAATTTGACTGTCAAAGTGAATTCTCATCACTTTGGGTTGCTACGCTCTGATTCTCTAGTCCTTATTGACTAAACAGAGGATTCCCATAGAGAATTTACGTCAATATTCTCAGTGAAGTCACGACTGCTACAGTAGTCAACTATTGTTTAGTGTGCAACCATTGTGGTGAATTTTCCAGTTAACATCGCAGAGTTTGCTGAATACCCAAATATGGGGAAGTGGTGAATTCACACCTTTATACGACAATTCAGACTTTAGTCAATATCCCCCTTTGTGTTTGTCAGAACTGGAATGGTAAAATAAAAAGTCAGTATTGATTAAATGGTCTATAAAGCTTTGTGTAGAAGCAGACTGTAGGTGTAATAATCAGATAGTATACACTTTGTATTTTTGTAAAGGGTGTTGACATTTTTATGATTAGGAAAATAAGTTTTTGTTTTTTGTTTTTGTTTTTTTTTTAATATTGCTTCAGAAAGTCCAAGTGTTGTGTTGTTTCTTGATAATGTGTCCAGAACTTAAGAGAGGGTTCATATGGCTGTTAAATCAAAAAATATTTTTTACTATACTGTATATCTTAGTCACAAAACATATGCACACTCAGGGAATTCAAATCCACGCTGGTTCACTGTATTTAACTATATTGAGATGAGACTGGAGATGTCTGCTGAAGGGGGATACTCATATCTACCTGCTTTGTTGGAGTTGGAAGATACTGTACATGGACCTGTATCTAGCAGGTCCTGCTCTTGTATATATTTTATTATTGCACACTGTGCTGCATGCTTCTCACCCTTTTCTACTGGTATTGTGACACTGAGGGAAGTATTTAATGTTTAGATATTCCTCCTATTTATCAAGATGTTGTCATTGATTTTTTTTACATTTATAATAATTACAGTAAAATAAGCCAATAGAGTATTTAAAGAGAAATTACTGCTTGTAAAATATAATTCCTTTACCACTGTTATTTGTAGTGAAACATGAATACATCATATTGTTGCAAAGGAAACCTGAGTTTTGCTGAGACGTTTGTGCTAATTATCCATATTAATCCATATGCTGCTTGGATAACTGCTACTTGCCTTATATGGAAGACAAATGGAAAATCCCAATCCCTAATCAACAGTACAGTTAAACTCTTGACATTCAGAAGATCAAGTTGCAATGTGATTGTTTAATAGAAAGGTAACATATTGTGAGAAGTCTTTCCGTGCACCTGGGAACTTATTTTAACCACGAGACATAAGTATTGTTACAAATATGGTTTGATCCCTTTTCTTATTGTATGCAAGATCAGAATTTTATTCTTGTTTAACACATGACTCCCACTCACATGTCCAAACTAGGCTCTTAGAGAAATGTGATCAGAGGTGCCTCAGTGTTGATATTTGATTTCTCTGACCATTCCCGTTTCCTTGGGAAGCCATGGGTGATTTACTCATTTTAATAAATATATCTGATTGAGAAGGATAGAGATATTCTCTGCATTGAATGGATTATGAATCTTTTTGCTTTGATCATGAGCACAACAATGCTCCTTGATTCTTAGCACATTTTCTGTAACATTAAGACCATAACCTATTCAGTTCAGTTTTTTTTTTTGTTTTCTTCATTCAATAAGCTTTTATTATGCAAAATGACAAAACTTAAATCCTTTGAACTCTTGTTTTTCCCTTCTAGATATCCGTTCTTCTGTGAGATATTGTCAAGTACACTGGAACTAGTAATTAACATTTGAACCTCTGACAATTATGTATGTTCCATTCTACTGAGCAAAATTTGTGGGGGTGGAATGTAAAAATAAGTAGGCAGCAATTAACCTATTACTTTGGCCCTGATGTTTCAATTACATATGCTGCTGATGTGTTATTCAAATGCAGGTTATTATACCCAGTGAAAAGGCACATTAATGCTTGGGAAAGTGCTATTTTTTCTAGACAAATATGGAATAACTTGCCCTGGTTCTTGTATCTTTTGTAAATATTTCTTTGCTTCCGTTTGGTTGTTTATGTGAATTATTTGGAATACTGCTCATATCCAGCTTTAATTGAGATTACAGCAAGGTTAGTTTCTTCTATCTTTGGGCAAAATGACAAAGTTCATATGGCTCTAAATAACATCCAATTAAGGTTTTGAGTCAAAACTCATCATATCAAGGAGGCTTTTTCATTTATACAAATCATAAATCATGTAATGAAAGTCCCACGTTTAGATTGGGGGAGGTTTCCTTAAAAAGCCCAATCCAGTTATAACTACCTACCACACTGCTTAGTGTATGGAAAGTTTATTGTATGTATGCATGCACTTTTAGTTTATGCAGCACTGAATGTTGTAAAATGTGAGGGGAATGTGCTGGTTTTGCCACATAAGTACCAAATAATACATTTTCCCCATGATAGCATGAACCAAACCTTGTCATTGTTTTGATAAATTAGCCCTTGGGTTAGGGCACATGTAACTTTATTGTGGTTTTATTCTTTGCTAAACAGTGCAGAAAGAGAGTATATCTCTTTAGAATACATCTCTTTAGCGTAAATTGGTGATTGAGCTGGTTGTGTCATACTCCATCGCTGGAAAGCGTACATATTTTTCAGGAAACATTCATGCAGCCAACATTTCCATTTATGTTAAAGAAGCAATTTCTTTGAATTCCCCAGACAACTGCACAGACAAGAACCCCACTGTGAATTGATATGGGGACTATCTCTCCATGTGTGTCATAACCCTAAAGCAAGGACCAGATGGGAAATTTTCTTGTGAGATACTCATGAATTAGGCAGCAGATAATTTATCAGTGTGCCCTGCTTGCCATCTGGACAATGGAATGACTAGTTGTAAGCCTTACCAGTAGTGCATTAATCAATCAGCTTGTCAAATGATGGGTTTGGTTGTGTCCAAATTAGTTAGATACATCAAGGGGCAATACACTTTGAAGGCAAAGTTTTAATAGGTCTGGTATCATAGAAAGTAATTCATATTTGCCTTCATTATTCAGACTGTGCTAAACTTGTAAAAACACCTGGTTGCTGTAGGATCCAACACCTGGGAAAACATGCTAATACATTCCCCTGACTGAATCTACCTACAATGTCT
The DNA here is from genome assembly GCA_019650415.1 of Pipa parva. Taxonomy (NCBI): domain Eukaryota; kingdom Metazoa; phylum Chordata; class Amphibia; order Anura; family Pipidae; genus Pipa; species Pipa parva. Next base: position 10,829 of record WMED01000046.1, read on the forward strand.
GCAGGGCTTCCAATCAAAATCTTTTTATGGGCCAAAAGTTGTCCATGTGACAATAGAACATATAAACATCACACAAATATTAGGAAGGGAGACGAGATTAAACTGCTTATGATGCAGTCATTGAATTTGACATTTGCACTAATACGAAACATTCATATTCTCAGTATGTAATTATAAACAACATGTTTTTGTATGCATTCAAGGTTTTAAGCAAAGAAAAAGCAATGGCCGCCTTCACTATAAAAATAATGATTTAGTTTTATATGTGCGCAAAAGCCTTATCCTTGAAGCTGCATTTCCTAACCTCTTCAAGAAACCTTTGTCACAGTTGTTCATAAATTTCAGCAAAAAGAAATTAGCTGTTCATAATAGAGCTAGGCAGCCACAGGCTGTTCTTCTGTGTGTTTATCTAATTTGGAGATGTCCAGTCATTACCGGTTGAGGACTAAAATAACAAGTTTCTTAGGTTATTTTCTAACTCTGAATTGGCTCTCTCTAACTGGTAATATGAGGCTTGTGAGATTTAGATACCGGCAGTTGTATTTTTGATTTTATTTCTTCATGTCGTTAAGCGAGGTGAATGAGTAATGCTTATAAGCTATAATTAAACCTGAATTATGAATCCTGCCCCCACACACACTCCCATGCAGATTTTTAATCATAATTTGTCTACTATCCGTATATTTAATCTTTTTTTCTTTTTAGGGCCACATCTCTAGGTCTAGGTAGATTATTCTCAGTCAATAAATACCAAAGTGATCTGACTGAAATGTGGCAAAATGCATAAAGTTAAATGGTACACACATCAGTAATATTTGTTTTTCTCAGTACACAGTGACTATTTAGCCTACTGATTAAAAATCTACATATGTCCTTTGAAATTATTGATCTTGCATCTACTGTATATCAGCAACCAATCAGGTATTGCCTTGCTGGTATATCATTAGTGATAACCAGGTCAAGTCATCTACTATCTTGCATACCCAAGCTATGTTTCAGTCCTGGACCAACAGCTCACTTCTAAAACACCTAAAAAGTTCAGGAAATGCATTTTATGAATGATGAATAATGTTAGGAGTGGCAGTGAACGTACCTTTATACTAACGTTTTAATAGATTTTTTTTTCTACACCATCAGGGATATGTACTCACAAGAGCAACTGTTTACTGAGGTCTTGAAACTCATACCAGCCAATCAGCAGTTAATATTCATTGAAAAAGCGATGCTAAAATAATCTATAAGCTAGAAAGTCTACTTCTAATTGCTTGCTGTGGATTATTAGTCATTTTAAACTATTGCCCTTGTTGATAGATTCCACTGTGCGTTTATCTTAGGCCAGGGTCACACTGGCGTATAGGTGCGCATTGTATTTTTTTTTTCTTGCAAAAACACCCAGAATGTGCAGTTGCAAAGAAAAACATTGAGAACAAGGACTGTTGTATGTACAATGTCACCTCTAGTGTTTCATAGAGAAGAACATGCACCGGAACGCTTCATGGCGCGTTGTTTTTGAGCATGTGGAGCGCAAAGCAAACAATACAACCGGATTAGTAGCAGTAGGAATTGAACAGTAGCGGTCACTTGGAATAAAAGTGATGTGTAAAGACTATTTATTTTTATGTAAAACACATTGTGAAAATACACCAGGGAAATGTAACAGCATATTTTTACAATGTCCTCTTCACTTAAAAAAACAAAAAAGATTATACACCCGTGTGTCCCTGGCCTTATATCCAGGTGTTAGAACTTTAATTGTTTTATCCTTCAAAGAAAAATAAAAATATTTCTCCTTTAAAACATTCTATACAGCACTTCTTATCTTGTACTGACAAGGTTTAAACAATCTGAACGTGTCCTCTTTGTGAGGAGCAAAAGAACACCATTTTTTGTTACCCTACACTTGTATTTAAAAAAAACAAAGCAGTTGAGCATTCACTGGCTTCTTGTATTGAGCATCCGGTATTTTACTGCTGACTAAGAACATCTTGTTGTTGACAGTACAGAACCCACAGGGAACACTAACAGCATGAGCTTTTCAAAAGCAGACAAAACTGGGACTTTGCCAGCTCGCTCTGCGGCGAGTTTGACCTTTTAAAACAAATCCTCGTAATTCTGTAACTTTTTCATAGTAAACATTTTATCCGTTTAGTAACATGTTTTGAATCACTTTTAGATGCTTGGTTGATTTTGTTTCCAATGTTGTTGGTTTTTTTTTTTTCCTATTCATTTTGGAATAGGCATCTAGGTTCCTTTGACCCTTTTAGTTTCAGATCACGAATTGTTTAAAAACATGCTTTATTATTCATTCTAGATAAAAGCAAGCAACAATAATGTTAATGCACCTTTAAATAGAATGAATGGCCAGAAAATAAATAAAGCTGATTACCTTTCAGATTATGTATAACCTTTTAGGTGCTTTCATTTTCTAGGCAAAGCAAACATTTCCTGTTTAAATTTGCATTATGTAAGAAAGAACTCATTTTCTTTAGACAGAGATTTGTTCAGCTATTTTCCCTGATATTTTAGCCTTTGCTGCATCAAATATAAGCTTTCAAAAAAGAAAGACATTAGAATAAATAAATAGTCAATTAGCTTGCGAATAAACATATTAACTAGAAGTAAAATTTCAGCAAAAATTCTCAGGGGGTTATTGGCTAAAGTCTGAATGGTTGCGTAAAGGTGTGAATTCGCCAGCTAAAGACAGTCACAATAGACTTCTACTGTTGCAGTCATGTCTTTATAAGAGAATATTGTCGCGACTTTACTATGGAAATACTGTCAGAGTCACAATTTTAAAATTGTCATGGTTTCAACTTTACAATAGAAAAAATTGTTGCGGTCGCAGATTTGCTATGGGAATCCGCTGTTTGAGAATTTGACAGTCGACTACTCAGTTTAGTCAATAACCCCCTCAGTGTTTTTCTGAGAAGTAACAGCCCATGATAATTTGTGTTAAATGCAAGCATATAGCCACACTTGCAAGTCAAGCTGCACTTCACACACTAAGAAATGTATTAAACTTGGAAAGACAGTTCTGGCTCTTTCCGAGTTTACTGAGTAAAATCTTGCATTGTTCTCATGAGATTGCTTTCGAGAGAGATTTTTTTTTTTTTTCCATCTCGATTTTTCAAAATTTTTGATACAGAGGTAGCCATACTTTACATTAGCACCAATGGATGCCTTTCCATTGAAAAAATTTTAAAAAATTGATATAGAAAAACTCAGGCGGTTATTCATTAAAGTCCAAATTATTGCGTATAGATGCGAATTCGCCAGATAAAGACAATTGCAATAGGCTGCTACTGTTGCAGTCGCGTCTTTATAATGAGAATATTGTCGCAGTTGCGACTTTATTATGGGAAAATTGTCACGACTTTACAATGGGGAAATTGTAGCGGATTTGCTATGGGAATCCGATGTTTGTGAATTCGACAGTCGAATTTGCACATTAGTGAATAACCCCCTAAATCTCTAAAAAAATCTCATGAGACAGTGCACAATTTCGCTCGGTAAACTCTGAAAGACCCAGAGCGGTCTTTCAGAGTTTAATGAATTTACAAAAAAATCAAAAAGGTCCATTAAAAATGGATTGAATTGTTTTGATTGATTGTTTGTTTTTTTTATGGAAAAGTAGCCAAAGTACTTTATGTAAAGTGTGTCTACTTTTCTATCTAAAATATATATATATATATTGAACGAATCTAACAGCCATTTTTACTTTGAAAAAATTGACTTTTTCAATTTTTGTAAATTTCACCCTATAATCCGGCCTGTACTGTTCTTGTATTTTCATCACAGTAGATAACAATATTGTGTCTGTATACACTCGCATTATACACATTTTTATGGAAAGCTTTGATGCAGAAAAAGCTTTGATAATTTTCAGAGAAAATTCAGACAAATCACCTGTGAAAATGCTAATGTGGAGGTAGCCTGAGATACCCATTGCTACTGTCCTGTAAATGATAACAGCAGGGTTTTGATTTTGGGTTCTTTGTTGACTTTACGTTGTTGTAGAAAACTTGAAGATATTGTAGGTTAGTTTGCACAAACAGGGGTTATTATGGATCAAAAACATGGTTAGTGTCCTCAAAACTATAATAAGAAACAGATAGATATATTTTTTAAAAAACAGTTCAACTAAAAAAACTGCCATTACCAGGAGATCTTATTTATGGATGCTTACGTATCAGATTGCGGATATAAAGGTTACTAATGCCTCTTGGGACAAACTGTTAGGACAATACTGAAACTGTTCAAGTATTCTTTAAACAACATCTTGTATTTGCCCTTTGCTGCAATGAATGGCAATAAGTTAAGTACCCAGAGTGCATGTAAAAGTGTTGTATCCATATGGTTCTCTTGATTGGTTGCCTGACAATCAAGCTTATTTGATGTGTGTTGTCACTCTGACCTATTCCCTGAATGTCATTTTTAAATTATGCACGTAGACATGGTGTATAGTAGATGAGGGATAACTATAGGCAAGCACACTGAACTGAGTGAACAATGATGCATACATTAAATATTTGAAGATTACATTCTAGAATTTGTTTTGTTTCAATTTTAGTGATGCCAAATACATGCTGTATGTGAATATTGACTTTGTGTAAAACAAGTCTCCTAACTCTCATTTTTATTTACGTATCTTTTTGTCATTAGCTTGAATTTTCATGCTGCCCATTGAAAGCCATTTCTTAAAACACTTAACAGCAAATGCTAATTACATTTATGTTTAAATATTTAGATTTTTTTTTTTAGATTTTTTTCACCACTTCCTTTTGCAAATTATAAAGGGTTTTAAGTATATATTTTGACCTATTTTCACTGTTTCACAGGAGAATTCAGTGTCTTTTTATTGTTTTATTATAAGAACATAAGTGCACCTACATTCTTACTCCAGTGGTTTGCAACAGAAATCCCTAGTTAATTGCACTCAAAGCCTGAGAGATTGGCTCATTAATCTGCTTTCCAAGCCTTTATATGAAGATCTTGTGTAATGAAATCCGTGGTGTGCAGCTGTAGATCTTTCAGTAAACACCTGCTCAAAAAAAAATATTAATCCAGTTAGGGGTTGTCCAGATTTAAGAGACAAAAAAAAAATCTTTGCATTTCCCACATAGTTTGGGTTAGTAATGCCAAATCATAAACTGACATCTGCTAAAATCACCTGCAGCAAGATGTCATTATATTGATCAAATCATGACAGTTACTATTGGTGGCAATGTGCAAATCTAAATGCCTTTATTCTAACTTAATAACTTAATATTTACAGACTAAGTTTAGAATGAATCTCATTAGAGTTTCCATTTAAAAAGCCACTGAGCCGTGTAACACTGCCTGCACTGCACGTTCCTAGGGCAAATGTTAAATGTCATTGGAAACTTAAATCAACCCAGTTACAGAGGATGTTAAATTAAGGCTTTTCTCAAATTGTCTATCTGACTCTGCAGAAATGGACTTCCTCCTTACCTGCCACCTTAGACCCAAAACCCCCATACTTCCCCAGATATGCCTCTCTCTCTCTCTCTCTGCTTGTGTGTATTTATATATGTGTATATACACATGGGAGAAGAACATTCCAATATTGCATTTGTTGGGTAAAACTAGTCCACTAAGGGGGGAATTCACGATAGTCCGAAGTGAGGTGCGGACTGACTGATATGCGCTCGCTGATGTCCTGCACGTGGACAACAGCGAGCGCTTTAAAGGGATTCCAGTCTCGCCGAGACAACGCTTACTGGAAATTTATCAAGATTTACCCCCTAAAAACATGTCACAGTACTATGATGAGTGACAGTATTTTTCATGGGACTCTGTGTAATAATGCCTGACATCTACAGGAATGTATATGATGTATGAATGGTGTTCATGATATTCCCTAGATGAAAACATCAACAAGTTCTTAAGTCTGAAAATGGTTTTAGTGTGAGCATGTATTCTTTTTTTATATTTAGGAGGGAAAAGGATACTTTTTCCTAGTTTTTATGGATTAGGAACTTGCACATGAATGTAACTGATTAGACATACACAATGACATGTGTTTCCTCTTTACGTTTTCCATAACCATTGCTTTTATCATTTCATGTTGTGAAATCTTTTATCTTGTCTGTAGAACCTTCCCACATATGTATAAAGGGATTGGCCTCTGTTTTCCTCACATTGGAATGATCTCATCTTCCACTGGTTGCATTTGTGATAAATGATGATGCAGGAAACTGTTGGGAGGGAGTCGGGCAGTAAAAATATGGGTTTATATATTTCTTAAACTTGGAAAAAGTAAGAATAGCAGAGGGAATATAGTATTTTGGTGTGAAATGACTTATTGGTGAATAAAAAAATATTCAATGTCATTTTTCTTTTACTTTTATTTCAAACACCAATTTAAAATGGATATCTTGAATCTTTTCATACATGGACAGCACCAACACCCATATTTCCTTCTCTGCTTGGGAATGTTTTAGGTACAAATGGAAGAATTAAAATGGGGAAAAAAATGGCTTAACCCCTCAATATTTACTCCTCTTAATTTATCTTGCTGGTGCATCTTCTAAGCTTTGATTGGCAGTCAAAATAATTGACTGCAGATTGTGGCAGTTGCTAAGGGACTTTTTTGCCTTAGCAAAAGAACTTTTTGAGAATGGTGTTGCAGGAGTGTCAATTATTTAGATAGTATGAGATCATAGTCTGTGTAATGTCCCTTCAGTTTATGCTTGGTGTGAAATTCCTGGCCAGGAATTATATATTGGTTATAAGTAAGGTCTTTTACTTTAGATTGATCTGTCTATAAGGTAAAGCACACATTTAGTCCAGCGTGCTGCTGCTCAAGTTCCATGTAGATGGTTGATTATCTGTCATGTTCACACTAAGAGCCTCATTGACTAAAGTGTGAATTCACCTGTTGAATTCACTTCGCTACATCGAGTCACATTGCCAAAATAGTCAATTTAACTGCTCACTATTGACAAAGTGGAGAATACTCTTGTAGAATAGGCAGACAGGAGTGATTGCTGTTGAATGCATAATGTGGCATAGTCAGTCAGATAGAAGTAGGATGAGAAGTCTAGAGGAATGAGGCAAATTCATCAAGTGAAGGGCAGATACATCAGTCTCATTGTATCCCACTAACTGTATTGTGTGAATATTCTATCTATTTCTTTGTCACCTTGTCCCTAGGTCATGTTGTCACTTAGGGCAAAATTTATTAAAATCGGAAATTACCGATATCGGAATTTTACCGATGGCGATATTCCAGCCGTTCTGCCACTGAAATCATGGTGCGGCCGAAAATTCTGATATCTATGGTATCGATATCACGATATCAGTAAAACCCGTCCGATATCGCGATATCAGTAATTTTCGATTTTAATAAATTTCTGATTTTAATAAATTTCGCCCATAGTCTCAATTGCCATTGTCACTCTTGAATAAATAGTCTCCTTACGCTACATTGGAGCCCTGCCATTAACCCCATAATTTGCCATTCAGAAGTGGAGAAGTCAAACAGGCGAATTTGGAGCAGTTCGGCTAGTCGCATTCGCACCTTTCCACCACTCCTCCGCTTAGTCAATAGTAGAAGTACCTGTGCACTCATATGGAAAATGATGTGAAGAGCCCCATAAGATCGCAACTTGAGTAGTCGCCCAAATTGGCTGTGTATTCGCCAGTTTTCAGACTTTGTTCAATAAGTGAACACTTGGAAGTGAAGAATAGATACAAGTTCCCAGCTCTATGCGACTATTCAAACTTTATTCAATGAGGCTATGTGTTATAATATAAGTTGGGGTTCACTAAGAAACATAGTGGCACTTCTAAGCCTAAGACCTATCATCCTATTATCAATTAAATACGATAATTTATAAAGAAAATGTAGCATGGTGGGAAAGCCATAGACTTGACATTTTATTTTCTCCAACCTCTTGTGTCAAACGCAACCTGGCACTTAAAGTGATGTATCCTTGTGATATTTTACTTGTATTGTTTAATGAACTTTTCCCATGTCTATTGTATTTGTGTTGCTGAATTGTACAGCGCTGTGTAAATTTGAGGCGCTTTATAAATAAAATTATACATACATACAAATCTCTGATACATTACTCCATAATACATGCACAGATGCTTCTCCTCTGGCAATATGGAATGAGCACAGTGTGGGCCATGTCTAATCCCCTTGGTATTTAAGGTGAGACATTGTTATAAGGAAGATTTGTTGTTTTATTCCCTTATTCTGGATGACAACAGGTGTGCAGTTGGTGAGCCAGCTGTCAAGAGACTAATAATTAGGTCTAATTAGAATTAACTGGTTTGACTGGATATGTGAAAATGATATTAAAACCAGTGAAAACATCTGGGTAGGCACTCCTAGATTTTTTTTTGGCATATTGCAATTATTGTCCATGTTGACAATCTACATCTAGGAAACACCTTAAAGTGCACCTGTCACCTCAAAACTCGATTACTGAATTAAGTTCTGCTAATGAAATAAACTGTTTTTTAAATATAGATGTATTTAAAAAATGTACCTTTATACAGCATTTCTCACTGTTTCCCTGTCAGCCCGACTTTTCTTTCTCTAATCGGGTTGGGAGGAGTTAAGAGGAGGTGTCATGTGTGTGTGTATATATATATATATATATATATATATATATATATATATATATATATATATATATATATATATATATATGATTAACAAGTTGCTTCCTCCTGCGATATTCTCAACCGCGCTCATGTAAAGACGCTCTTTCTAATAAAGTAAATAAACCCCAGCTAGCAGGGGTCCCTGGAACCCCCACACCTCCTGTCGATTACCCCCCCCCCCCCCCCCCCCACACACACACCACCATCAGCCCCCATCCATCACTATTAATCATTAACCAACAAGTAAGTGGTTATGATTTAAAACCCAATTATTTCCATATCACTAATGTAATATTAGCACTATGGAAATAATTAGTACAACCTAAATAAACACACCACCTCCCAGTGTCACCCATTTAGCCCTAGATTGGGTGAGGGTATCACTATGTGCAAGATGCATAGTGGTATAGTAGCTGGAGGGAGTGGGGAGATAGGGGTCCCAGGGACCCCTACTAGTTTTGTTTATGCCCCTCTACCCCACAAGGTCATTGGGGTAGGAAGAAGAGGAGTAGCTCTCCCACCCTGCCTAGCGCTGGGGGAGGGTGGAGGGACATGGGTCCCAGGGACCCCTTCATTTTATTTCTATAGGCCTCCCTACCCCAAAGGGACACAGAGGGGCAAGGGGGAGGGAAGTGGCTCACAGGGAACCACTTCCTGCTATTGGCAATCCCCTCACTCAGCCTAGCACTAAGTAAGAGGTGATGTTGGGGGAGGTGTGGGGGTCCAGGGACCACTGCTAACTGGGGTTTATTTAGTTTATACAAATTATTTCCACAGCGCTAGTATTACAGTAGCACTATGGAAATAATTAGGTTTTAAATCATAACTTACTTGCTGGTTAATAATTAATAGTAATGGATGGAAGTTGATACTGGGGGGGGGGAATCAGGGGGATGTGTGGGGTCCTAGGGACCATTACTAGATGGGGTTTATTTAGGTTGTACTAATATTACAGTAGTAATTCATTTTTAAATCATTTAACCACTTACACGCTGGTTAATGATTAATAGTGCTGGGTGGGGGATTGATGTTGGTGTGGTGTGGGAGTCCTGTGGACCCCCAGTATAGGGATTCTTAGTACTGCAGCAGTATCAGCAGGTATTTCTGCAGTGCTATGTCTAGTATTTCATATTTTAGTTACTGCTGCTAGTGCGCATCCCCAATTTCATCTAGTGCGCATGGGTGAGATTTTGGCAGAAGGCGAGAGGAACCAGAGTTTGAGTGGCAGGTCCTAACCAAAATGGCAGCTTCCAGATCTGGAAATTGGGGCATCCTTACAGTAAGGAAAACTGTTGAAAAGCGCAAACAAAAATGGCTCTGTGGTGCCTTACCAAAGTAAACTTTGTTAAAGAGAAAAGGCAAAATCACCAATAGAATTTGCAATATATAGAAAAAAAATTGCAATCCTTCGATTCACTTCGCAGAGACTGGTATCCGCTCCCTTCTCACCTGCACGTGGAGATCAGCATACGCTTTAAAGGTATTCCAGTCTCGCGAGGTGACTCGAGTCGTCGCGAGGTGAGGTGAAGTACCTTTAAAGCGTTCGCTGATCTCTGCGTGCAGGTGAGAAGGGAGCGGGTACCAGTCTCTGCGAAGTGAATCGAAGGATCGCAAGGTAAGTTCGGACCATCCTGGATTACCCCCATAGTCTCAAAAAATTCAACTGATACTTTTTTTTTTTTTGCATTTAGTGAAATTCGAGTTTACATAGTTAGCTTTTTTTTTTTTAATGGAATTATGGTAATCACAAGAAATATTCAGTAATATAGAATCCGCATACATACCAAGTTTTTAGGGAAGCAAGGAGGGCCAGTGATGAGCCAAACTTTTAAAATGATGTCACTGACACACTGTTCCCCACCCACTCTCATAGTCTTTAGATATGGTGGGAGATGAACAAGGGATTCGAGACTGCTGCCATTGGACCGTCAAGATATTACGCAAAAATGTCACTTGGGAGGTCTGCATCAGTCCCATATTGCAGTTTTTCTGTTTTAATGTATGGACTGATATGAATTTGGAATTAAACCCTAGCAATTGCATTTAACATTGCAGTTTGAAATTAGCCATAGTTTACATTTTTACTATTCATGAGAAGCTTGGTGTGCAGTGTGGGGTGCAGTGTGGGGTGCAGTGTGGGGTGCAGTGTGGGGTGCAGTGTGGGATGCAGTGTGGGATGCAGTGTGGGATGCAAGTGCAGGTATTAAATTATTCTGCTCAAACATGACACACTCCTTTTCTCATCTCTCTTGTATATTTCTTAACATGAAACACTAAACACATAATTTACCAGCTAAACACATATGATTCATAGTTAAAAACCTTTTTTAATGGTTGGAGAAAAAAGGGTTTGATTTTAATCTGAAAAACTGTTTGAGACTCGCTCTATGATTATTTCCTTAGAAATGAAATTGTACTTGGGTGTCAGGTTTTAATGCACTGTAGTTTTAGATGTGTACAGCCTGTGTATAAGCAACATTCATACAGGGGGAAAAGCAATTGTCATTGTGTCATGCTAAATGGGGTGTAAAATAGGGCTGTGTGTCTCATTAGCAGGATTGCTCAGTACATGTAGTGATGGAAAGCAGAGGACTATAGAGCAAACATTGTAGCAGGTGCAGCATCCTGCTTCTGGAATTGTGCAGTGGGGATGGGACTGATACATTATGAAGGCTTCTGCAGTGAAAGGTGAAAACCGACAATCCATTCTGTCCTCCTAATAAATCATCAATAGAAATGTTTCATTCCCACAATAACAAAATCCTCAGTTTAATGTAAGTTATCGTCCCAAATTCTTCCATTTGCAAACAATCCCATTTAATGTATGACTTATTTATAAACAGGGAGGAACTCTTTTTCTTCCTAGATTTATCCAGTGTTTCTAACAATACTGTTAAGGGCCGGTTCACACTAGTGATATTGCGCTAGCGTATTTTAGGAAATTGCCTTCCAAAATATGCCAGCAAATTCAGGCCAGCATGAGGCAGTTTCCTATTGTATCTACCCGACGCAGTGTGAATGCTTTTGCGGCTCAACTATCTGGCTGCATTTTGTGTGTGGCGTATATACACTGGCAAAAATGCAACTACCAGCATTTCGCGCACAGCGTATGCGCATCATATGCTAGTGTGGCCAGAACAAGGTAAATCCATAGGTTTACATTGCAAACTTCTTTTGTTTTTATGCGTGGCGTATAAATACCACACACAAAAATGCCTGTGTAGACCTAGCCTAAAAGGTATTGTTATCTGCCTTAACACAGGTCTCTTATCGTAATCTTTGTGCTCACTAGATTGCACTGATGAAAAATTGGTTTGTTTAAAGCCAGAAATAAACCATTTTTTCATCAGTTCAGTCTGGTAACTTTCAGCATAGTGTTTAATGTATACCTCCCAATACGTCAGGGGGAACTGTTAGATATTGCAGTTTCCCCCTGCTACTGACATCACTGGTGCAACACATTCTTAATTTCGATCGGTGACATCATTAGTGATGTCACCCCACCTGATTGCCTACTATATATATATATATATATATATATATATATATATATATATATATATATATACTGTATATATAGATATATATCTGTAGTAGGATAAAGTGGTTGTGTTAGTCAACAGTTGCAAAAAAAATGAGTACAAGTACTGCAATACTTGGGTGATACCTTTTTTTATTGGACTAATACAGTGTGTGTATATATGTTTATGTATGTATCTATCTATCTATCTATCTATCTATCTATCTATCTATCTATCTATCTG
>WMED01000046.1:23290-37054 GCA_019650415.1 Pipa parva
ATATATATATATATATATATATATATATATATATATATATTCCTCAACTGTTTGATTGATATGAGCAACTAGTGAGGAGAATTATACTTGGAAAGTCATTGCCCAGAGCAAGGTTTTTAAAGCATATTGTAGTGGAAAATAATCGGACAGTTGTTGTAAAAGTTGATTACATTATTACAGATACAGCCCCCGCACGTCTGGTGAAAGTGCTGTTGGCCTAGCAGTAGGAAATAAATGCAATCATTCTTTTTTCGGGATATATATCAATGCACTGAGATCCAATAAAAAAATCCTTTTTTTCTGTCTACCTAGCTGTGCTTTATTCATACAAAGTCTGCAAGCCTCGAGTTGCCACCAATTATGCTGCTGATATGTAATGCAAACACTTACTGCAGCACTAGCTTCTGAGAATGGCTCCTGTGAATCATCCCTAATCCTTTTTCCTAATAAAAAACTCCTATATGCCTAATCCAGAAAATGCATCTAACCTGCTTGAATAAAGCCAGAAATAAGTATCGACAATCAGCCAGTTAAAAAGAAAACATTCTCCATGGAATGGCAGCATAGCATAGAATTTACAGCTGTAGTGCATTTCAGGAGGTGTAAGAAGGAATTTAAATGATTTTAAAAATGTCTGCACGTGGAATGAAACAGATTCAAATAAAGTAAATTACATGCTGTTTGGGAGGAGTTTTCACACTGCCAAAAAAACACACCAATGACTGCATTAAGCTGCCTTGTGATTTTCACACAAGCGATAACTATGACAGAGTGCATTACTGTTGTAGTGACTTCTTGCGCAAAAGTTGTAAAGCAGCCATTATTGAAAACAATTCTCGGATGTGTAATGTGTGACTAGCCTAACAGATAAAAGGAGCCTGCAACTATGAGAAAAAAAATGATTAAGGGTAAATTTGCTATTATTTATAAATATGCCAATGCTTTTACACAAAGCAAAATATTACGTAACAGATGATCAAAATAGTTTTTTTTTTCTTTGTAATTGAATTAGCAACTCTTATTACTGTTATGCTCCCCTTTATAAATTCCCTGATAGCCTTTCATTGTTGCCATGGAAATAAGAATGCTATGGAGTATGATACCATTTTTAGAGGATCTGCATAATGTGGTGTATATTGAATACATAGAAGCTTAAAGAATGCCATTTGGTTACTTACAATTGTGTTTAAGGTGAATATTAGCATTCTTATTTACATTGGTTTTCAACCTGCAATCACAGAGTTACATTGTCTCAAGAACGGTTTCTGATTTGGCAAGTGATATAAAAATCAAATGGTAATTATGCTAAGCCTCAAATGCATCTATAGTTACAGTATATATTCAACAAACGGGACTGGGACAGGTCTGCTTAATAAACACAGACAACATGGCACCCAACAGCGATGATAAAAATAAACCGAAAGCAATAACATTAATGAATTTAAAGATGATATGTAAACTGCTTGTAATGTTTTTTTTTAAGCTGTAAACATAGGCAAATCAGTATAAACATCTGTCATATTTCATTGTTCAGACCAGGGGTCAAACAGCTGGATTGTGTGCACATCTACATGCTACACGTTAGTCGTTCCATGGGTGCTGCTATCTTTACTAATTTCAAAATCAGCTTTTGAATATCCTGATACTGAATTCATTTTATGTAAGCCCTACAGCTTGGAGATGATATAGGTTATAAATGCATTGTGGTAGCAGATATGGACAACTATAAAGAAACAAGTAGGCTGGCTAATATACAAGTACTTGAACAGAAAACCACATGATCGTCTCTTACTGCAGTTTAGAAATCCATCACCTGCCAACTATAAATGAGAGAGAACACTTGTGGTAATCAAGTGTTGCAGTACCTGCTATAATGCAGCCTTTGTTGGGCATTAATCCTGTTCAGACATCTAGCAGAACCTGACTGAGTTTGTTAATACAAACACTTACATTTCTATAAATGGATGTAAATTATATTTGCTTGTAATGCATTTATTGTAAGTGTGATGAATGTACTTGTGAATAAGACAACAAATGTCCCACCTACTGTTTCTCTCTATGTCTGCCTTGGATTGTTTCGGTTTGGTGTTTCAGCTTTTCATATTTACATTGAAAGAAATTTGCTTTTAGATATTGCCAATGAGCAGCCATCATAGTAAGATATTGCTTCATCATTTTAATGAGATTTGACTTGGGATTCACAAATCCCCATTAGATCTGACACGCTGTCTGTTCTGGAATTCACTAGTCTGGCAGTGAAAAAGTTACAGATTTTATTATGAATTATGAGTTTATGACAGCGGTGCATGTCTGTGGTCTCTGTGTCCTGCAGAGATTGGTGCTGGCCTCCTAGCTGATTCATGAAATGAATTATGTGCCTGTTCTACAGTGTGGAGGCAACTTGCGTAATAATGATGTTACAAACAACAAACCGCTTCAGTAATTACAAGATGAGATCCCTGGACATCCTTTAAATAATGTCAACAGCTTAGTAGTGCTTATTGGTAATGCAGTGCATGTGCAAAAGATTTTGAAGGGAAATTAAAGTGCACCTGTCACCTGAAAATTCTAATACTAATTTAGGTTCTACTAATGAAATAAACATTTTTGTAAATATATATGTATTAAAAAAAAAAAAACAGATACTTTCCTTTCTGGAGTTGGTTTTGGGTGGGGCTAAATGATTGACATTATAGCTCCTCCAATCAGATCCCTGCTACATCGTGATTTAAGGGATCTGATTGGAGGATCTATGTCAATCATTTAGCCCCGCCTACCCAACACTCGGGAAAGAAAAATTAGGCTGACATGGAAGATTAAAGAAACGCTGTATAAAGGTACATTTTTAAAATATGTATATATTTACAAAAACATTTATTTCACTAGTAGAACCTAATTTAGTATTGGTTTTGAGGTGACAGAAGCACTTTAAAGGACCATTAACATGAGAAAAATAAAGAAATTGATTTGACTTGGTATACCAGTTACTCAAATACAGCACTTTTAAAAAATGTTATCTTAAAGTTGAATTAGTGAATTCTACTGCTTTCATAGCAGCCATGTTATATGTGTTGATTAACAAACCCCACCCAATACCATTTTTTCCCTGGGGGGCTATAGATAATCATGAAGTATCTGTTCATCTTATCTGGATCACAACTACTGCCATGTGATAAGAGAATTAATTCAGTGTTGCAGCCACTGGCAAATAATTTTTGCTGAGCAAACAAATATTATTATTAAGCAAGAATACAGGAGTACAGAATACGATGTGCATTTGGAAACTTATAAAAGTATTGATTATTGGATTTGGCTTTGATGCCATTATTGCTTGCTTCTTTTATTGTTTTCTTCTACATGTTAAAATAGTTCTGATAAAATGTCTCAAATGCATTTTATTTTTATGTATGAAGTATGAGATTTAACTACCTAAATAGGTATTATCTAAAGCAACATACTAAACAATGGAATTGAGTGAGGTCTGCTTAACAACATGGCTGCTACCAGTAAAGAGAAATACAAATGCTGTAGCTACCATGACAATCTAAAAGGGGAATTCTTATTTTTTAAGCATAAAAGTCCTTTATACTGTCAGTAAGTAACTAGTAAATGTCTTCACCCCCTCAAACTTCTTTACTTAAAATGAAGTATCTTTAAGAAAACTTGAATTTTGTGGTATTTTAAAAAGCATTGTTTTCTGGAAACTGCAGATATTTCCTTTTCTCTGTGATCTAGATGTATCTGGTTTGCACATATTGTTATTATAACCAAAGTGAATGGATAGTCTTTGGCTGTTCATGAATTATACCTCCTTGGGATTTTCATTCAATTCACCTTTCCCTTCTTTGAAAAACATCTTTCTAACAAGCATGAAAAAGAAAGAAGAGCAGATGCTTTATCAAAGACCAGTGCTGCTTTTGTTATTCCTATCTTTCCAATATATCAATGCAGATCTCAGTGAACAGGTGGCTTATATGATCCCCAGAGACCATTTACAGTAAAGGTTACAACCAGAATCGATTGTCCTGAGCTGCTTCCAATTACAGTGCGGGCTGTTCATCTTCACTGCCTGAAGCAGCAGCATCTCGTTAGTGTTGCATTTATTAAGGCTGCATGTCCTGGGTTAGGAAACAGAAAACCAGCTTGCTTAAAGATTTGTTTTATACTAGCTTCAGGTCAATAATAGCTAAATAATGATTTCCAGAATAGTAAGAGTCTGTTAAGGGGGGTTGTTGTCATGCTAAATTGTAGTGAAATTATGGATATGTTAATTAAATAACTCAGTAATCCATTGTACTTATACATATTATGGACGTGGTAAAGACCTACAATTTTACAGTACTTAAACCATTATTAACCTTAGAACTACTTACAGAGGGACTGTATAGTAGGTGCAAAATAGTAGATATGGCTCTAATATTAGTTAACATCACATGCAAATTTGAGAGACAAAGCTTACCTTGGTATAGGAGGATTCTATTGAACATGCCCTGATACATGGGGGGAAGACTTTTACCTACTGAGGGTTTAGAGCCAATGAATTGGAGGAAAATATGCTGTTATTAAGTTTTGTTACCTATGTAGTGGATTCTGTGTTGCTTTGTGTCTCATCAGAAGTCCCATAGCAAGTTCTTGGTGTGATGAGTATCTTACACAAACTTATGGCTCTTGTAGACATCTGTCATTTAACTTCCTAGATTTACAGAAGACCAAAGTGGTTGTAGTTTCACCATAGCGTCTTAATGATTGCTCCAGTGACATATGTAGGTTAGACCATAGGCTGCCACAGTTTGTAGGCTACACAGGGTACTGATAAAGTGGATTATATAGTGCAACAAATCAAGGTTGCCAGTACCCAGTAATCCTCATTTGATTAATATATCTATCAAATTGGGTAGTGGTGGATCCATGATTTCTGATTAATCTCTCTTGGTTATTTCTAGTAAACATGCTGGTAATGATTCTAAACTACATTAAAAAAAACATAATTTTTCAGACTAATCCATTTGTGGGTAAAGTGGGAGATTGTACTCCAGAATGCCAGAATTTTCCTATCCTTGATGTAGATGACACTATCCAGAACCTACTCCATGTACTCTGTATTACAGCACTTATTCGCATGTTATCAATAAATGTTCTGTTAATTTTATTAAATAAATTTCAGCAGCAACTACCAACCTGGCATGAGATATACTGTTATTCAAACAAGTATTGATCATCTTTTTGCACGGCCTGTCTATAACAATCTAGGTTATAATAAGTTAAATCAGGAAGACAGCTGTTCAAATGATGACGTTTCTTCTTTGTCCTTCATGATTTATTAACACTGCAAAATGAGGGAGTGGATAAATGTCAACACTGAATGGCACTGGAACTAAATATTTAGAGATAATTTAATTGTTTTTATTCCTGGGCCTTAGTGCTTTTTCAAAAGTAGCATAATTATACATAAAATTATATACTGTAATATGCTGATAGAAATATAATATAAATGTAAATCATTTCTATAGTGCCACATTAGTCAGTGTACTGTATGTATAACAGTTGTTTTAGGGTAGTAAAAAATGATGAGGTAATACATAACACATTTATGATTACAAACCTTCCTTAGAGAGAAAAATACAACAAGGCCCATAAGATGGTCAATGAAAGCATGAAAATGAATCTTCCATAATACTACATTATAGAGAGACACACTCCCAGCAACCAATCAGCAATTTGCATTTTCTGGTCTAGTGTTGTAGGGTAATGGAAGCAAATATCTAATTAATTGTTATGGTTTGCCAGATTTGTTTACACTTTTTTCCTGTTACTACAAACCCCTTTCTTTCACACACGCACTTTCACACTTTTGCTAACATACCTCCCAATTTGTCCCGTGGTTCTTGGTTCCTCTGCTTAATTCACATTTCCCCTTCTTTCATACCTAGTGGCTAGCCCCTGTATAAACCTCACTGGTGAACAGCCAATCGGGAAAGTGGATGGTGCTCTGGTGACATTGCTAATGACATCACCAGCACATAACCAATTGAAATTAGTAGGTGGTGTGCTCGTAGCGACAGTGGAACAGGGAAACAGAGCTTTTCTACTGTTCTCCCTTGCTACATTAGTAGGTATGCTTTTAAGGCCAGGGCCCCACTGGTTGTTTTGTAGCTGAGCTGGAAAAATAGCATCCATTGTTTTCTGTGGGATGATCCACACAAGCTATTTTGATTTGCACCATATGAGCATAATTAAGCTCATTTATAGCTCAGCTACAAAACAACCACTGTAACGCCAGCCTGCTATGCAAACTGCTTAAACATTTATCTGATAGACTGATGGCCAAGGCCATCCAGCTTTGTCATCAATGATGCATCTTCCACTTTTTCTTTTTAAACCTTTTTTTTTTAATTATTATTATTAATATAGTTGTTGGTATATAATAATAAGTAATTAATTCAATAATATAAGGTGTGTGCATCATGTGCTAATGTATTTATAGCATCAGTGACAGAACCAGCACTAGTGAAATAAGCATTGTCTGTTTATTAAATGGCCACTCCTCGCAGCTGCCTGAGCTGTCGCATGAATTGCAAAATCAGGGAGGACCACTGCTAGTTTATTTAAACACATTTGGCAGCTTTTGAGAAATCAGTGTCAGCTTTAAAGAGGACAGACACCAAGCCTCTGGTTACTTGTTTAGAAAGAAATTAGTAGATAATGTAGAGAACATGTTGATTTAAATACAGACGTGACTCATTACCATGCCCCCATTTAAATTAAACCACAAACGCTAAAATATTTGATACCTTAAAGGAACACAATGAATAGAGCATGTTTCATACTGTGGAAACTATATACTTACACGTTTCTATGGGATGAATAGAATATATCAGATTTATTTCAAAACTAAAATGGACACAATTTTTTTTATATGTGATATTTATTATATTTAAACATTTTAGGAAGATATGATTACATTTTAATTTGGATGGAGCAGTGTATTAACTGTTGGGTCATGGCTATAAAAGTGTTATAACTCTCACTAACCATCCATGTTTGTTAGTGTGAACTTCACTGCCTGGTGGAGGTTGTATTGTTAACTTGGCAGAGATGGCTGAATGTGTGGAGGTGGGGGGGTGAAACATCATTCTTGTGCCAAATTAAAAAAAAAATGATTAAAACTGTGTCTGCTCCTTGCCCACTGCCAGCAATTCTTGAAACCAAAACTCCCAAAGTAAAGAACAGCTTTTACCATCTACGCTCCAGTTACCATTTGTGCATAAAGAATTTAGAGAACGGGACAATAGGCGGATTGCACAAATTTAATGCACTTACTTTGTATGGTTTATCTTTTGTAAGATGTTTTATTGTTTGGTTTTTCTAATGTATTGAACAGTTATGTGGCACCCTTGTATAACTCTGCAATCAATGCACTACAATAACACAAATGAAATTTTGATGCAATACAGAATTGTTTTTTGGAAAAATAGGTGGTTCAAAACCCACCAACTGTTTTGTAGGCTTGTTTGGAGGGTGCAGTTTGTGCCACAGCTGTGGCCAGAGCTTGATCCTAATGATAGGTTAGAAGGAGGCTGTTCAGGTATATGAGAGGTCTTACTGGTTTTCCCTGTGTGAGCACAGAACAGCCTATCCTATACATATTGTAAGTATTTAAACTTCTTCTTGAGTAAAAGATGTAATATTGCTTGTTATGGAAGAGGCGTGATTGTAATTTATTATGATTCATAATTCAGTGCCTCTATTGGTCATAGATAGGAATTTTAATGTTGCATATTTCTATGGGAAAATATTCTTTTGTAGAACACAAAAGCAGCTGTGCCCCATCTATTTAATGAAATAAACAGCAGTTTAAATAAAGAGTACATTTTCTTTAAAATATAGAAGCTATCCAGTTTGCCTAATGCTAGAGAACAAACCTAGGAATCAGTCAACAAATGTAAAATACATCTTAAAAAAATAACACAAGCAGATGTACACTGTCTAGGTGTGAAAACTGAAAGATCTATCTGTGCTGCTTTCAGTGCATCGGTCTGTTCCACAATATGTGTATTCTTAACTTGTTGACAGTATTAACTTGTTGACATACAGAAGTAAAATCCTTGGGGAAAGACTATGTTGGATGTTTAGACTATTGCAATATATAAATAAGCATTACATTCAGCAATTCACTTGCTTACACCAAATGGTTCTATTATCAGTGTCACTACAGTACAAATAATGTAATTGTTAGATCTTACATGCACGGATTTAGTTGCCCTATTTTTGAATTTGGAACAGATTTAGTCAGCAGCCTGTGCATGTATGCGCAGTCTTAAATGTGTATTAAAGGGAACCTGACAACATACTTTCAATGCAAACAATGCAGACACACACACACACAAAAAATAAATATATATGCTTAGTTAGTTTTTAGAGTCTATGAGAGTTAATCACTAAAGTTGAAATTGTTGCGTATAGGTGTGAATTCGCCAGCTAAAGACAGTTGCAGTAGACTGCTACTGTCGCAGTCGCTTCTTTATAATGAGAATATTGTCGCAGTTGCGACTTTACAATGGAAAATTGTCACAGTCGCAACTTTAAAAATTGTCACGGTCACGACTTTACAATGGGGAAATTGTCGAAGTCGCGGATTTGCTATGGGAATCCACTGTTTGCAAATTCGACAGTCGAATTCGCACCCTAGTGAATAACCCTCTATGAGTTAATAGGCCCCACATGTGTAAAAACAAGATGCTAAATGAACAAACATGTATCCTTTGCACTATGTGACTTGCACATTAACCAGGAACTGTAGGATTAGGTTTTGATACTCTAGAACAGGGGTCAGCAAACTTTACTATCAAAAGAGCCATTTTGCCCCCTCTTCCACTAAAGAAAATTAGTCTGGAGCTGCAAAACACAACAACTTAGAAACTTTTAAAGGTTTTAATCTTTTTGTTAATTTTTTCTGTTACAACATCAGAATACAACAAACAGATGAAAATAACAAAAATACAATAATATATAAATCAAAATGACATTAATAAATAACCTTTATTCTTCTTTTTTCATTTGTCAATCAAGGCAGAAAGGAGCCACAACAAGGAGGCTGAAGAGCCCCATGTTGCTCCAGAGCCGTAGTTTGCCTACCCCTGCTCTAGAAGCATATCAACAAGTAGTTCTCCTGTGTGTACAGACAGGATAGGTCAGTCTTTCATTTATTCAGACTTACTTTATGACACCAAAATCAGTTATGACCATTTCCAAGAATGCCATTCAAGGTAGCTTCACAGCTACTATGTTTGAGTAAGGTCATTGTGATGACTAGTGAAATCTGTCTTTAGACTTGAGATGGCTAAATGCAGATACCAATGGCAGGAAAACCAATGGCAGATCATGGGAGGGTCTATGACCTTGTCCAGTTTGCTTGATAGGGCCACTGATACATGGTCTAGTGATGATTAATTATCAACACACATACAGTCATGAGCAGGTAGTAATGATATCTATAACGAAAAAAAAAAAAAAAACTAAGAGTCCTACCTAGATTGATGAGTTCTGGGGCGAAATTATGTTCTTTGCTATTTAGAGCCCATAAAGGATAGTTAATGCGATCATTTTGGCCCCATTGATGGAAAGATCACCTAACATTATGCTCTAAAAACATTGTAGAGGAGGTGCTTCTAACAAAACAAAATTGCAACAAGCAAGAAATTTGGACACATGTCGTATAAAGCAAGCTCTGGGGGCACTCTCAGTGGAAGCATCTCTGAAAAGTATTTTCAACTGTTGGCAACAATGTACCTGCTCATTTTCCCTGAGACTTTCCCACACAGTTAACTGGAATGACTTCAGTCATTCTATCAAATCCAGATACATAAGTAGAATTTTATGGATATGTAAATGTCATTTTGCCAAACCCTTTTGGAGCAGTGAGAAGTTTAATCAGTTCCTCATTTCCTATTGATATATGCATCAAAAGTCAAGCCTGTAATTTGGCAAGTGCACAAAAAGAGAGCAAATTTGAGCAACGTTTGATCAGTCAAATTGCATTTCTTTGAAGATTAATAAAGCTAATATCTGAATTTATAGCTTTTCCTGTTTTACGATAACAGGCCTTAACAGTTAACATTCAAAACAGGCTACCTCCGGAGGAGGCGTAGGGGTTCAGTGTTTTACTATTATGGGTTACAATCCCATTAGCAATTTCTGCCAATTGTGCCATAATGAAAATAGGGATGTATTAGTTGTCAGATAACATGTATAATAACATGTATTAGTTGTCAGATAACATTATTTAAGCTTGTTCTTGAGCCATCAAAGCTTCAAAATAAGGGTCAGATTTGCTAGCTCTATTTACCTAGATAAACTGAAAATATTTTAGTAATATAGGTATATCAATACTCTTAGGGGGCCCTAATACCAATTATCTAGTTTACCAAATATTACTCATTTTTTATAACAAATCACAATTTTTTATTCTTGGACAGTGCTTTCAAAAGAGTAGTTTGGGATATAAAAAAAAAAAACATGTTTTAGGTCATTTACGTGTAAACTGAACGTATTTGTAAATTACAAGAATTAAAAAATATAATCGAAAAAAGAAACTAACCATTCAGCTAGCATGGTCCCCACTGATGCTGATCTATTCTTACTCGAATTACAAAATAATATGTTTTTTATCTCAAGAATCCTCTTTAAAGTGGACCCTTTATTTTGGGAATGGTGCAACGGATCCATCTTTGGATTGTGGGCATGAAGCTGAAGCATAAAAAATGTTTCATAAATAAAATAATCTTGATGAGAATGAGAAGGCACATTCATGACAAACTTCCAGATTTTAGAGCCTATGAAATACACATCATATTGTTTTGCACACAGACATTTGAGTGATTTTTGACAGGCTCTGTCACAAATCTCTGCTGGCATAAAACATCAAACCCCAGTATCTAGGAAAAATGTTTCTGCTAGAGAGAGCCTCACTGCAGATTGGCAGTTATGTACAATTCATAATCACTAGTCAGCTTTTTAAAGTAAAACAATATACAATCAGTGCCCTTTTATTTAAAGGAAATCCTGTGTTTTGTTTGTTCCAAAATCAGATTTTAGGCTGGATTTGACTTTTTTTCCAAACCAAATCTTATTTTGTTTCAACCGTGTAGAGACTTATTTTTTGCAAGTGCTAACCCTGGGATAATTTGGTCACAGAGACTGATACTTTCAAACATAATAATAAAGTGAACCTGACAACATGTTCAATACATAGAAAAAACACACAATACCTAAATATATCTTCTAATAATTTGCTTCAGCAATGTATAATTGTAACCTGCAAATTGTTTTAGTAAAACTTTTAACAATTCTACCTTATCAGCTCCTAGGTGTCCTCATTACAACTGTAAAAACAGGATGTAGAGTAAGCAAACACATCCATGCACCATGTGGCATGCATGGTAACAGGAAGTGTAGGATTATAAATGTAATTTATCTAGAAGCAGACCAACATTTAGGGGGTAATTCAGCAAAGAGCGAACTTACCCTCCCTCCGATCCTTCGCATCAGTACGCAGAGACTGTTACACGTTCGCTGAGTCCTGCACACGGACATCAGTGAATGCTTTAAAGGGACTCCAGTCTCGAGTAGAGCCTCTCCGAGACTGGAATCCCTTTAAAGCGTTCGCTGATGTCTGCATGCAGGATTCAGCAAACGTGTAACAGTCTCTGCGTACTGATGTGAAGGATCAGAGGGTAAGTTCGCTCTTTGCTGAATTACCCTCTTAGTTTTCCTAAATGCATAGACAGGATAGGGTAATCATTTGAGGAAACTTGACAATTTGTAAGCTCACTGCACTTTTTTATATTTTCACATAAATGTAAGTTATTTGTTTGAGTAATCTGTACTAACATTATATTTGACTTTACTCTATCATACTTGATATGTGCGTTTTGGGGATGTCAGGATCTCTTTTTAAAGTTTACCTCTCACCTTAAAACTCTAATATTAAATTAGATTCTTCTAATGAAATGAACATTTTGTAAATATATGTATTTAAAAAAAAATGTACCTTTATACATTGTTTCTCTCTGTCATCTTCCCTGTCAACCTGCCTTTTCTTTCCTGAGTCGGGTGGGCAGAGCTAAATGATGATTTGCATGATAGCTCCTCCAATCAGATCCCTGCTAGATCATGATTTAAGGGATCTGATTGGAGAAGCTATAATGTCAATCATTATTTAGCCATGCCCTTCTGATACTCTGGAAAGAAAAGGCAGGTTGACAGGGAAGATGACAGAGAGAAACAATGTATAAAGGTACATTTTTTTAATACATATATATATATATTTACAAAATGTTTATTTCATTAGAAGAATCTAAATTAATGTTAGAGTTTTGAGGTGACTGGTACACTTTAATAAGTACCAGGGTTGCCTATCTTCATTAAATTTACTTAAATTTTGAGATCATTCAAAATATCCCAGTGTCTTCATACAACTATACTACATCCAAATACTTTAAGCTGCTATTTTGAGCTTAGAAACTGCAGAATTGCATATTCCTGGGTAAAGCACGAAATGAAGCTGCAGCACTCATATCATAGGTAGTTGGTGAAACCTAGGTTATTATATGCATCATCATATTGGCTTGTGTTATGTATCATTTTAGTCTGCCAAGATTTGCAGGGAAGTCACATAAGCCTAGATTAAGGACAGAAGATCTCTGAGGTTGGAGCAGGCCATAATCTCTTGATGTCCCAACATATACATAGTTGAAAACAACTGTGCTTGTATATTTGGATTAGGGGGTCATGGATACTTATGGCATTGGAATTATTAAATAAATTATTTTTCGTACAAGATTGGATATTATTTTGCTTTGTCTGTAAAGTCTAGTTCAGTTTGGCACAACCCTGTTCATACCCATTTTATTTCTTAACCTGCTTATCTGCCATTGTTTTAGCTAGTAATTTATAAACTGCAGTAAAATTACACCAAGTATGAACTGGATTTTTCAATAGTGAAAGTGGTTGGTGTGAATAATATAGGGAAAGTTTAGTAAATAATTTCTTTTGTTAGTTCTTGATCTCAAATCATATTTTTTTCCCATAGACTACAATAGATCTCCTTTACGTATTTACTGCAGAAAAGATCAAGTTTTAAATTGTTTTACATTTAAATAAAGCAAGAAATGGCAGGTTTTAAAACCATTTTGTAGCATCATGTTTTACCTCAAACTACTATTCATGTTTTAAACTGATTCTTACTTAAAAAAAGATTAATTCTTTTTTTTTTTTTTAGGGTGAAGTGAAACATATAGACTTTGCGCTAAACTACTATGAGGTCAGAAGGATTGCTGCTATATTTTACGATACTACAGTTTGCTGGGGCAGGATTCCCAGAAGATTCTGAACCTATAAGTATTTCGCATGGCAACTGTAAGTACAGAGATATTGACAGCCATTAATGGCTTATGGCTAATGTATTATTCTTTCACAGTATCTTTTACATATTGTTCACTTGGGGTTTCTTAAAGATAATTTGTTCTGTTCAGATAAATGATTTCTCATTCTTTGCTCCAATAGATAGGTTATGATTCAGTACTTTGAGTTAAGGTAGTCTCTTATATATTTAAACTGATCACCTTTGAAGGGCACTACCACCATCAGTAGCTGCAAAATGCATTGCAGTGATGCTGATTCAGTTCAGTGCAAACAGGCTTAAGGATTACATAGAGTGCTTAAAAGGGCTTGTTACAAGCTTTTCCAGGCAGTTGGCGGGGGGGG
>WMED01000046.1:37086-52056 GCA_019650415.1 Pipa parva
TTATAAAATTCCGTTCCTCAAAAGGACATGACCAGAATGCTTTGGGTAAAAATATTTATTAGGTTGGTTTTAATGGTCCCCTGTATCTAATAAGGTCACTTTATTGAAAGTTTACTCAGGATAAACATACGATACAGGTTCATCTAATTTAGCAGTTTGTAATTGACTGGGCAGTTTACATGACAGAAATGGCAGGGTTTTCACAACAGTATCCTTTCTGAGTTGCAGAAATATTAATTTGGGTAAATTTTATTGGATATTGAGCAAGGTAGTCAGTGTGGATCCGATGATTGGCAAGGGGGCAAATATTTGGATCTGCACAGTCTGGTGCCAATCCGTTAACCAGTCTGATATTGCTGTGTATGACCTGTCTTAAATTACAATTTGCTTTTTTTTTAAAGTTTAAGTTAATATTTTGGGATTCTATCCTAAGTAACTTTAATAAAATAAACATGCGGTGGATAAAGGGGTATTGCATATTCTAATGAACTGGTTGCTTAATTCTATATATAAAATTGTCAATATGTCAGTGTGGAACTATAATGGGAAATGTCAATTTAAAGAGAAACAAAATAAAAATGTAGCATTCATCATGCTTAAAAGAACAATAACAACAGTAAACAAAAAAAAAAAAATCCCATCTGGTATGAATTGGAGTTATTCTTACATTATACGTGTATGATTAATATTATCCTTGAATTTAAATTCCTGATTTGTGTGACCTCTTATGCTATCCATTTTTTCTTTAAAACATTATGCAATACATATTTATGAAGTGCCCCTGGAAGCCCTGTTGTAAAAAATGGCTGCAACCAGCAATTATAAGAGCAACACAAAAATTAAAAAATCAGAAATTCAACTGCCAAGATAACATTTTTACAAGTACAGCATAGGAAAAACTGCCAGACCTATCCAAATACCAGTTTTCTTTTTCTGGTGTTAGTGGCCCTTTAAGAGCCATGTAACATTGAAATGATTAATGCAAGAAGCAAAGTGGCCTATGTGAGAGGCATTCATGTAAAATGCTGGTCTGGACAGAGGATAATCTCTTGGCATATCTGATGCTAATCTCTTCTAGTAACCTTCTTAAGAGCTATACTTTCTAAAATCCATGCCTAGTCCCCTTCTTCTCTGTCTTATCTACCTACGGAGGAGATGGCGTATTACTGAAAGGCATTCCTTGCTTATGCTCAAATGCAAGTGGATCTTATGGTCTAAATAAAAAGATTTCTTGCCTGACATCATGAACTGCTTGAGTCCTGGATGGGCTTTTGAATATTTTGTTTAGAGTAATAGAAGATGAAATGTTCTTACTTTTCTATTTTTTTTTTTTTTACTGTAACTGTAAACATTTTATTAAATGTTAAATAATTGACATACAAAATTTATATTTTTTTTATCACTTTCCAAAAAAATAATGAAATGAAATAGATCCAAAGAACTCTGATTTTGAATAAGGCCAGAATAACACATTGATTTTCCCACTACTTTTTCTTGAACTATAAAATGTACAATAAAAATGTGTTATTAAAGGCAAACGGTGTTTATTTGTAAACTAATTCGATAACTAAACCAGAACTATTTTGTTCTTGCTTTCTGCAAAATCTGCTACTTCATTGCTTTTTGATGTTGCCTTATGTATAAGCTTTCCTTTTCAGGAAAGAGTTCAACATTGTATAATATTAACACAATTTTTCTCCCCTCCCCAGCTTACTTTTTTGCTAGTAATATCAGCAATATTGCTGAAAACTATAATGCAACTCTTGGCCTGGCATTAACATTTATTTTCTATGTGAAACTTGTCTCAGTCAACATCAGAACTAGCAGGAAAAGCACTGAAAAGCTAAGCCAACAATAAGTATTCGAAAACATTAAAAACCCACAATGAAGTCATGTAAAAAAGCCAAGAAGCCAATAAAGGAAAGTGTTAAAAATAATGAAACCTACATCACAACAATAGGGCAGAGGGTTTACTACCACTGTGACTGTGCCTTTATTTCCCAATTATTATCAAATGGGTAAAAAATCATAGGAAAAAATAGAGGCAAAATGTATCAAAGAAAAAAACATACACTTCCTCAACCTTTATAAATATTTGCAGTTGTGTAAGAGATAATGCTGTAGTGCTGATTCTATTGTAATCAGAATATTACTTAAAGGAGAACTAAAGCCAAAAAAAAACAAAATAACCTTCAAACAAAAAACAAACGTACCTTCAACAACGACAGCAGTTTCATAGCTATCGCTATAGCTATGAAGCTGGGCTCTGGCTCCCCCTCCTGACCTGCATTGGCGGTGCAGAGCGGCATCAACGTCATCATGCCTGCTTCAGGCATGTGCTGTGATGATTTCACCGCTCAGTTCACTCAATGCTGAGTGGCAAAATGATCACAGTGCATGCCTGAAGCAGTTGTGATGACATTGATGCTGCTGTGTACCATCGATTCTGGTCAGCAGGGGGAGCCAGAACGCAGCTTTATAGCGATAGCTATGAAACTTCTGTCCTTGAAGGTAAGTGACCAGATTGCCGATCAAATTGAGGACTTCCCATCTAGTGCCAGGTAAGTGTTATAATATGTTATTTTGTTTTTTGGCTTTAGATCTTCTTTAATAGGTACCAATACAACAGCATTCCTAGATGAATAACACATTTTTACACAAAATAAAGTTCAGCTTCTGATGACTGATTTAATACATAGGTAAAAAAAAAATAATTTATAAAAATGTGCGCTTTTCTATTTAGACAAGGCCAAAGTTTCATATCATTGAACACTCCATTGCCTGTAATCTAACAAGTAGTTGGTTTCAAATTTCTAAAAATAAATCGTGCACAATAGAGAAAAAATATACTCCAGAGAAAGATGATCCCAGAAGCCCTTAAGCCACTTCAAAATTTTCAGTTAGTAAAAGGAACCTGGTGTGAAAAGACACAACCTCAAAGCGAAAACCATTTGGGCAAGTATTGTTCTCTCAAGGCCTTAGTTTCTTGAATTTCCAATTATGTGAAATATTCTTTGTTAGGACTTCAAAGAAACACCAGGAAAGATGGTGTCCCCTAGTCAGAATTCTGTATATTTTTTTGCGTGCAGATTCTTATTCCTCCCTTTTATATTATTCCTTTCATCTTTGTCTTCTATAACCAGATACAAAACAATATCCGGTATTTGTGGGGCATAAACCAGGAAGAAACAGCACGCAGAGGCACAAGATGGATATCCAGCAGATTGTGATAATGAACCGGACTCTATACATAGCTGCTAGGTTGGTATAATCCAGTTGATTTCTCTGCTGTTTGCTTTGGATAAAGTATACTGCATCTCTGCACAATAAGAGGACAAAGGGGTCATGTAAGCAGGATACTTTTTAGTGATTGTCAAACTATCTTAACTAAAATAAAAAGTTAATTAGAGACATAATACTACCTACTCTACATTTAAGAGATTACACTATGTAGCAGGCCTTTTCCAATGAAGCCTTCAAGCAGACACAACGTGAAGAAGCTCTTGTCAAATCCCAGACTAGCACCTTTTGTCTCTATTCATAATATTAGATAGACTTGGTTATCCTGTGATAGTTTTAGGATATGGCTACACATATGGTTATTTAATGAAAACATAAACCTTGGGGAGGCTATAACAATAGTAATAACCTGCAGACTAACATAATACCACCAAGCAGGTTACAGTCACCAAGATCAAAATGGAACAAAGGATTAAACATAGGCTTGGGATAAGAAAGATGAAGTCGGAGGTCCAGTGGAAGCAAAGTGCAAATAACACTGTCAGTCACTCAACGGTATGACAAGGGAGAACCCCATTTATTGCAGAAAGTGGAACACACAATGGTTTGGGGATTGCCCCCTTTTGTCAATCACTAAAAGAATGTGTGTTTCTCCCCGTGTTGTTGTTTGCAATTTGCCTGGAGGCTTACATTGGAGGGGTTATTCATTAAGGTCCGAATTCGACTGTCGAATTCTCAAACAGCGAATTCCCAAAGCAAATCTCCGTCAAATTTCCCCATTGTACAGTCGCGACAATTTTTTAGAGTTAAAATTGAGACAATTTTCCCATAATAAAGTTGCGACTGCGACAAAATATTCTCATTATGAAGATGCGACTGCGACAGTAGCAGCCTATTGCAACTGACTTTATCTGGTGAATTCGCACCTATACGTAACAATTCAGACTTTAGTGAATAACACCCTTGGGTGTCAGGCTGATCTGCACCTGTGAAATTGGCTGTGGAGGTGCATGGATTATCCTTTATTGGGTCTGACACCAATGGACGCACAGGTCACAACAGTGGGGTTATGTAGTTAACAGCAGTGGTGGCCTGCTCTTCTTGTTTGCATCTCATAGAGAGTATTTAGTTGCCAATTTTGCATCTGTTGAAGTTAAATGGGGGCTATATTATCTCTTTGAGAGGTGGGAATTCGTTGCAATGAATATCCAC
Source organism: Pipa parva (assembly GCA_019650415.1). Taxonomy (NCBI): domain Eukaryota; kingdom Metazoa; phylum Chordata; class Amphibia; order Anura; family Pipidae; genus Pipa; species Pipa parva. The sequence continues at coordinate 41,539 of WMED01000046.1, forward strand.
TTGAGACAAGCCTTAGCTACCTACCCTGCCCTGTAGATACCATTTTTTTTTTTATACTGGAAAAGACAGGTTTAAGCATGTGACATTTTCTCCTGTATGAAGTACAGTGAAATCATTACTTGTATTGTGCTCGCTGTGACTGAGTAACTGTCTCAGATTAATTAGTGTAAGCTCTGGTACTTTGATGGTGATGAAAGGAAAAAGATCATACAAGTTACAGCAAACAGTTGCATTAATTTGCTCTCACTGCAGCTATTCATAAATCCTCCACCAGTTGGAAGGTTTGTACATAATAGTCATGGCAGACAATAGATGTGATTTTTATGTGTTAGCAGCTTGAAAAATTAATTTGGGATATGATTTAGTTTAATTGTAAGCAATAAAAGACTCTGTTTACATTTAGTAGGGTGTGTTTAGGCGCTTAATATTGCATGTTGCCTTTGGTCCAATGATGAATAGGTAATATAGTCATAAGTCTTAACTCACCCTTTTATAACTTTATTTATATTCAGAAGTTGTATATTTTTTGGTTTCTTAAACATAAATACACTGTTCTGGGTGACGCATTAAGTGCTGATGAATTTTTATGATTTAAAACTACTGAAGCACATACAGACCAATGTGATTAACAGTCTGTGCATGTATGGGTAGTGATGATATTTGTTTAAGGTAATTAACCTTTGATCCAATCAGATCGCTATACCAGTTCTGCAATCACTCTTAGGTATATGTGTGTGGGTCCTCAACCAATCCATTACTCCTAGAAACCAAGTAGGGCATTCTGATCATTCATTGGGGAGTTCAACATGGGTTGCAAAAATGCAAACAATCTGATCATTTCTCCCCTTTCTGAGACTAATGGAAACCCTCACCTTTCTTTGTTTTTATAGTATACTTTAAAGTTATTTTCAAACCCCACTGGCTTGCTGCTTAAGCAAGTTTAGACGATTACTATGTACCAATTAAAAATACAATAAATGTTAATGTTACAGCCAAACAGCTAGTAACTACATTTCAGTAGTTAAAAGACAAGCGTTCACATTCTATATTATATTTATAAAAACATCTATTTGCATATCTTCTATCCTTGTTAAATGGAATCTCCAGCCTCCACAGCACTCGTTTTAAAACTTCTCTCTGGTTTATGGGTTTTTTTTTTTTCCTGCCCTGTCATTATCCCTCCTTAAGTGTTCAGCTGGTGACTTCCTTGGCAGCCAATTAAAACAGCAATCCTAACATTCCAAGCAATTATAATTGGCCACAAGAATGGCAACTGCTGGGAGGAGTTTTGGATTGGGTACTGATTATAATAGTTTTGTGTATAGAAGCCAGCTACATAGTCTTACAATCAGGAAGGCATCTATTGGTATATTAATTTATATTACAGAAGTACTTCAGCTAAGCATGACAAAAACACATAAACCAGAGGGTTAAGTAAATTTAACAGACATGCTTTTGAGACTAGAGATCCTTTTTAATATGTTCTTGGAACGTATATTCATATTAAGACAAATAAATTGTTTGATGAATAGGTTAACTTTTACACAATGGAATTATCTCCTTGGTTTCGTATATCCACCTGGCATGAAGCTGGAATGTTTCTCACTGTGCTGGGTGAGCCTATGTCAAAGGATTCACATATTTTTGGTATCCAGCACATGGTTTGTACAGCAGCTGTTGCTGTAGAGTTCCTGTAGACTTACAATATATGGTGGCAATGGGTCATGAACAGCCAGTGGCATTATTCAAATTGCCTTCCTGCTTACAATTATGTCATGGCAACAAAATCCAGTACTGCTGGAAGCAGAGAGTTTTTATTTGTGCAAATACAGTAGAATTAAAAAGTAGTTTATAGTATAGATTACTGAACTATAGCTTGCTATAATACTGTTGGCATGACTCTACTAGTTGTATCCAGTGATTTAAATCTATTTGTAAATAAAATTTCTATCCACTGCAGATTAGTTGCTTTAAGTAATTATGATATATAAAAAAAATAGATGAGAATGAGACTGAAATATATGAATATATGTTTGCTCAGCAACAGTTGTTAAACAATATTTGCAGCAGTTGGTATTTTTGTCTTACAAACTGTTTGATAGTTCTGGAACTCTATTATAACACGATGTGGATATTGGTGAAAGAATATAGCAAACTGTCCAGCTGTATATGTACTAATTCCATGCATACTAAATAACGAAACATTATTTTCTGTGATGACCTAATTTTATAAATAATCTCTGAATGTAACATGACAAAGAAGACCAACTACCTCTAAGGTTCAGTTTGATTTTGTGAGATACAGGATGATCCAAAAAAATTAAAATTCGTCGTCCAAGGTAATATTTAGCTTCTTTTTTTTTTTTTCTTAATAGCATTTAACGCAGAAGAAATCGCCATGGTTGTATTATTTCTTTTTTTACTGTACTGCCACAGAGCTAAACGGGCATAGCAAATGATGCTGAAAACTAATATTATTCTTCTAATGACCCAGACTGTGGTTTAGCCATTAAAGAAGACTGTCTGATAAACTGCGGCATCCAGCTCCAAGGATGGAAACAGAAGTTCTTTTCTTTAGTAAATCCAGAACACTCCATATTGCAACATTTGGCAGACAACAGAACCCAATTACAAAAGAATTTAGCCACAAGCAGTAAATTGTTGATGGAAACCCTAACTCATTTTCAGTTATTTTGGCAATGCATACAGAATGTAAATAATTTACTTATGCTGTGATTATTATTGTTTATGTATTTGTTTGTTTTAACAAACAATGTCAAGAATCCTTGTATGCCTGGCAAATTTGACCAATGGTCCTCGGCCACAGACTAAACTTAAGAGATGAAGGGAGGAAAAGATGGTAAATCTGTTGCCAAATAAGACTTGTTGGTCAGGAGAGAGGATGCAACGTGCATTGTGCCTGAAAATATCAATTGAAATCAGCTACTTTATGTGTAGCTAAATTTCTTTGATTTGGTTCTTCTCTGATATAATTAGCTTAACTACTAATTAACTACTCATTTCTATTGGTAAAGTTTTTTAATTTATCCACTGTAAACTCTGTTCACGACCTTCAAGCTCCCAAGTCTACCCGTGGCATGCTAGCAGCTGGCGTCACAGCAAGGTTCATTGTGATAGAGTGAAATCAAGAGCCCTCAATTTTCTTTCAGCTTTGCTGATTATGCTAACATTGTCCTGTTGCTGCTATTGAAAACTGGGGATTTAGTATTGCCCAGTGGTACACCTTTTGTGCTAGCTTAATATTTTTCACCTTTTCACTTAAGAGATTCTCAGTTGACCCTGGCTCAGTGCTGCTTCTGTATATATGCCAGAAGTTGAGCACATTATGGTAACCTTTCCCATATTTTTAAAATACTTTTTAAATAGACGCAACATCGTGGTTAAGTCTTGTTACACCAAAATAGTTGTAAATGAAACATTGGTGCCACACACTTTACCATTTGTTATTTCCTGAAATATATTGTGGACATCTGTTCCTCTGTGTGCCTTTAAGGAACGTGTTTGTGTGATCTCTTTTCTTACAGTAAAATGTACCCAGAGAAAAACTAGAAATAGCTACTAGTATTCATATTACTGGTTTTCTTTATTCATGATTAACAGTAAACTTTTTCTTTTGTCTGTGCCTGGCAGACAAAAATGCCCTAGTGTCTTTTTCACACTGCGGGAGTGTTTAAAAATAGGCCAGCACCTGAGCCTCTAATTTTTTTCTGTTCTCCAGAGAGAGATTAACAGACAGTTGTAAAGAGAACCAGGTTCAGAGCAAAACAGGAAGGTAAATTTAGTCAAGTAATGTTCACTTTTTGCTAGGGCACATTTTTGCAAACTAATGGAGCATCAAAGTGTGATGAAAAGAAATCTGGAAACAGTTTAACTGCTGCCAGCATTCTCCTCCTTATATCGTCAACTACTCATACTCAGTTCGGTACAGAGGCTAAGCTGTTCTTTGTAGTGATATGATCCAGTGCTAAAGTAGTCTTCTAATTTGAATTTAAGAAAAAAAGTACATGGGAATATATGCTGCTTGCACTTCAGTCTATTCTGTAGAATATAGATGGAGCAGACTTTATCTAAACATGTGGCAGACACATACACTCCCTTTTAATACTAAAAACAATGTTTGATGCTTCCATCGCACATTATTCACATTTATATTTTGTTTACATACATATAACTTAACTCATTCTCTAGAGGCACTGGTGCATTAAAGTTGTAGAAAGTCAGTGTTTTTACATCAGCAGAAGAAGACTGCAACAGTATACAGCACACAAAATGGTCCCAGTGATGCCTTTGGGGCTCTGATGAAATGAAAATCCTCTGAATTCTAATAATTATTTGAGAAGCAGTGCTATGACTTGGTAATGCATCATTTAAATAACAGGGCAGTTAGTGTTAGTGGGGTTACAGGGGGCATTGCTATAGTGCCTGCAAGTAGCTTAGAATATCATTGTGCTGCTTTAAGAACCGTCATGAATTTAAAGGGGAAGTTTAGGATCCAAAATCTATTTTAAAAAAAATTGGCTTGTAATTATTTTTTTTTTCATTTGTAATTACCAGGGATTGGCAACAATAGATCCTGGTTATGGTTTTAACCTTTTGCCCCATGGTTTTCTACATGTTTTAAAGTCATGTGCATTTAAATCCTGCTTATAAATAGGCTTGTATATTTAGGGCTAGTTGTTCTAAAATAACATGCTAACCATTTCTGTTCTTTCTGATTTCCAGAGACCATATCTACACAGTCGACCTGGACATTTCGCACACAGAGGAAATCTTTTTCAGCAAGGTAAGTACTGTTTTGCCTGAGCACAGCACAGTAATCAAGATTGCCAGTGCTTGTCAGACATTATGATGAGAAAGCAGATTTAAAAATGGAAAACAGTTTATTCTATAGTCATTTCTAGGCTTTATCCAGTGTAAAATGCAGTCTTTATCAAAATGCCTCAGAATCCCCTGCAGGATTAGCTGACAAATGGCTTTTAACACAGCTACGTTATTTAATTGCAATACTTCAACATTTTCCTAACATCTAAGCATATTATATTACAATAAATCCACATTTTATTAATGATGTACAATGTTATTTTAAATAAGATCATTTTCCTTTCCTCTGCTGCTTTTTTTTTATGGAGTTAAATTTGGACATTGGCTGAGAAGATCTTGAATGCCGATTATATTTGTTGCAGGCAATGTTGGAAGCAAAGTGTCATGTTGTACACCATAGTGCTTATGTATATATTTCAAGCCAACCATCTGTCTTTCTTTTTCCAATGAATACATTATATGTATAGCTTAAGGATCAGACAGCCATCTTTTTCATGTAGATAAATCTCTGTGAAAATGTGTCCCAAAATAGAATGAACAGCCACTTAATGAGAGAGGCCACATGAGTCAGAGCTGTAATACTTGTAAATCAGGCTGAGACCTTTATCTGGTGACTATAGCCTGCTGTGGGAGAAATAGGGGATATTTATCAAGATTTTTATAGGATGGAAAACAATTTTTCGATGAAAAAAACAATGCATAAAATAGTGATTTTCTACATGTAGAAAACATCTTTTTAAATCAGCCTAATTGTGCAATGACTTTTGGGAGTAACTGAAGCACCAGTCTGCTCCCTGCTCACCCATTGTTTGTGAACATGGAACAGAGCGCATATTTGAGCTTGAAAAATCACTGGAAAGGAGTGAAAGATAAACATATAGGATGGGTGAGGCAGTGTGAGAGGTGTGATTATAGGGCCAGGTAGATAAAATAACACACACATTTATCAGGAATAGAGTAGTTTTAAAAGGTGCTCATTTTAATCTTTGGCTTCAGGTGTAACAAACCCTGAGCCCTCCACTTAGTGCAACTCTATTCCAATACTGTAGTGCTTCCTGCTCCTCTAGTATGCTGGCTTTAAATTTGGAGCTTGCATCACTTAAAGGTTACCAGGGTAGGTAATAATAATACAGGACTAACTGGGGGTTTCTTGTGGTCTAGGTGAACTGCCCCAAACCCCTTTCCAAGGGTAAGGTACTTCACGGTCAATACTGGTCACAAGCAGCAAAATCAGACCTCACCACATATGATAAGATAATAAAAGAGTACAGGAGGTCCTCGGGTTACGTCAGTCCTGAGTTACAATGTTTTGTGGTTTACTGTTTGGTGTGCGCGGCGGAAGAATACACTGTTACATGGCTCAGGACCGAGGAGGACGGCGTTACCCCAGTCACATTGTACGCCATTTTAGCTTGCTGCTACATCGTTCTCTCTTGTCTGTGCACATGTGTGTTTGATTTTGTGAACTTTCTGCCCTTCATTATGGCTCCCAAGCGTAAGGCAGACTCTTCTGATGGCAGTGTTCCGACTTACAGCGAAAATCGGTTGACGACGCAACGTAGGAATGGACATTATGTGTGTATAGAGAGAGTAAATTTGCAGAAAACCCCTGAGAAGATTTGAGATAATAAAGATAAAAAAATAGAAAATAGTCCTAATTTATTGCAGTGGTTTAGTCTACTCTTTTATAACCTTATGCAAGTTTGACAAAGTTTACTAAATCATTTTTAACTTACCTATACAAATCTTTTTTTTTTCTCCATCAACCAGTTAAAGTTCTGAATTTTGCACTGTTCACTGGAGCCACATCTTACTGTACAGTTAGGGCTGCTTAAATCTAAAAAGGTTCCAAGTCCAGTGACACATGCCGCAGTTTGCTGCCAGCATTATTCCACAGTGCAAGCTGCCATGCACAGGTCATTCATACATTTAGATTGCAACTGTGTCAGTGCCATTAGTAAGTCTGGCTGCAGGAAGCTTTCAACAGCAAGGGGGTTATTGGCTAAAGTCTGAATTGTGTAAAGGTGTGAATTTGCCAGCTGAAGACAGTCACAATAGACTGCAACTGCCGCAGTGGCATCTTTATAACGAGTATATTATCACAATCATGACTTTACTGTGGAAATATTGACATAGTTACAACTTTACAATTGTTGTGAATTTGCTATGGGAATCCGCTGTCTGAGAATTTGGCAGTTGCATTCTCACTTTAGCCAGTAACCCCTTAAGTACTTGTATGATGATGGTCACCTGTAGGCGCAGCAAATAAATGGTGTAAGAAATTGAGGAAACAGTATGTGGTCCTATCTTTTATGCAGTTGTAATTTTCAGTGGTAAAATGACTACAGATGGATTTGAAAGTGGTATCACCCCAGTTGTAATGGAAGTAAAGGGCGCATCTGTCGCAAAACTGTTCTGGGTGCTACTAGCCTTAATAATGATAATAATTATTATTATAAGATATTTATGCTGGCTATTGGGGGGGGGGAACCTGCAGTTTTTTTTATATACAGATGCTTACAGTTCCCAGGAGTGGCACATTTACTGTAAGTTAATAGGATTAATAAGCTGCCATTTGATGTCCAGATGCAGCACTGTACAGCAGCCTCATTAGCTCTTTTTACATTCAGTGTCTAGGTTAGCGGGTCACATTCTGTGTTTTATGTTGCTGCTATAAAGATTTATCCCATATGAAACATATTTTAATGAATTAAACAGATCCATATGTCACCCCAATACTCATTATAATATCAGAGTCTCACAAATTGGGGAAGAGTTACAGAGATTTCTTTACAGCAAAAAAATCAACTCCATTTCTTTTTGCAGAACTTTCATGTCATACTGATTGAGCTATCTGGAAAATAGTACAAATCTAAGCCTCACATTACAATTCCACAGGGGCAGTTTCTAACTAATCACTGCCTCTAATTTGATATTTTAATAGAAACCTATACTGTATTTGTCTTATAACCATGTAATGCTCCAATTGTATTTCCTGTACTTGTTTGTGATGTCTGTACACTTACTAGGTACGGTACTTTTCAATGCACCCTTTTGCTTGCCTTCCTCTTTGATCAAGAGAAGGCGGGTTTAGAGAATAATATGACTGCTTGACAAATAATTACTCTTCATCCATTGGTTCCTTTTAAGCCATTCATTCCAGACTTAAAAAAAGCATAAAATGTCACTGCATTGTTTGATTTATTTAGTGCTCATGCTCAGGCATTGGTTATTTAGCCAGACTTGTTTCTACTGTAGTTAAGTGTAATGATACCTATAAAAGCTTCTAACCACAATCTGTATTTTCTTATGCTATTGTATAAACCTAAGATGACATCAAAGGAATAATAAAGAAACACTAACGCCAAATTTGAAAAACACATGTGCTACTTTATGCCAATTACCAAATTTTGGTAAATGTGATGTTTTTTTAAAATTTTGGCAACAAAGTTCACTTTCTTACCTGTAAAGAAGTGCTGTCCAGCACTTCCTTTTTGCAGACTCCATCTTCTTTCTCTGTCAGCGACTCTACGGCATCTGGTTCAGGCAGTCCCTCTGAGGTGCGCTTTCCTCTGCAGCTTTCCTAAGCCTGCGTTGAAGGTCTACAAACCTTTACCCTAACTTGCACATTCTGTTTCCATCATGTTGATCATTGATAGAATGTAACTGTGTTAACAAGTAGAGAAAATGTAAACAAATGACAAAAATAGGCAGAAATAACAAGAAGACTGGAGTGTTTATTACTGGCTAGACTTGTACAAAGTGACAGTAAAGTGCGTCCAAATCTGCCTGTCATACTAGACACCCATATACGGTAGTTACCAGCTGTAATAATCCATTGTGAATGGAACTTACTCGATAAGCCTAGATAGAACACTTCCTCTTAATATGTTGAACATTCAATTTCAGTGAGTCTGTTGGACTCTTCTACTCACCCCCCACTTGTCTACTGTTGCTAATACATAGAAGCTACAAATAGAAAGCAACTGAGGTCTGCCTATCAATACCATTATCAGTAATGCAACTTTTATGCTTTTCAGCATTGCATAATAACGAAGGGTTTATTTCTGATGTTCTTAAAACAAGATGTATCGCTCATGTATTATTTAAAAACTTTCTTGTTCGTAGACAATTGTCTCCATCTTATAGCCAATACATTGATATCATAATCTTCTTCTGGTTTATATAGAATGAGATAAAAATAAAACGTAACTCAAATTACCTAAGGTTTGTTTCTTTATATGAAAAAAAAAGGCTTGAGAAGTGTATACACACTTGTAGACTATAAGAGTTCTATATGGTAGTGGGTATTCATCTTTACTGTATGATGTATGAAGCCTAAAATAGATGACAATTAATCATAAGGATTGCAGATGTATTAAATAACACATGTCCTGCAGCTTGTCTCCTCAATTCAACTCTGACATTAAAAATCAAAGGGAGTTGGAACCTCAGGCGCTCTAATTGATTTTTTTTTTCTACCAATCTTTGCAGAAACTGACATGGAAATCCAAACAGCCTGATGTAGACACCTGTAGAATGAAGGGAAAGCATAAGGTAAGCAATTTCCATCTCTTTTGCTGCCACTAGGGGTTAGCTTTTTGACGGTTATCTGTTGCCGCTCTATGTGATAAGCTATGGATCGTTTCTCCCAGTAGTTCAATAGTAATTGCTTTTTCAATTAACTCCTCTTTGAATCTAAACTTCAGAACAAGTGCTTGCTTACTGATAAAGATCCAGTATTTTAAATGGATCATGTTTACTGCTATAATGCTGATAACATTTCAACAATTATATGATCTGCACTCTACTCTGATTAAAGGAACTATAACACCAAAACATGAATATGCCTACCCTTTCAAAAAATTCTAAATAGTGTCTACAAAGTTAGCTATTTTATTATTTAGATTTAAAATATAAGACTTTTTGGACACACTTCCTGAATATGTATTATCTGAATGGCCTAGAAAGCTATGGAACTGGGTGTGGTCTGTTACATAGCATGGCTACTATCGGTAAAGATAAAAACAGACATAAAGCAATACAGCTCATAAATCCGCTTCACAGTTAACATTTTTTAAAGTGCTGTATTTAAATGACTGCCATTTCAATCTAAATGGAAATGTTTTTTTCTGGGTTTTACTGGTACTGAGCTGTTTAATTAAGCCTTTTATTGTCTAAGGTGAAAAATTATAAAACCTTTGTTGATTAACCCATGACAGACAATGGGTACTGTTTTTCCAGGTCAACCACAAAACAGCCAGTGTGACCCTGGCCTAAAATTTTCAAAAGCTTGATAAATCCCCCCCCAAAAAATAGTGTCTATAGTGTCATGCCTATTTTGTTAACATGCTGTAGTGCCTTCTGAAATGTAAATAGTAAGTTAAAATGATTCGGTGTTATGAAAAATACTCTACATCTGTTGTGCCCCAACAATTTCACTATTGACATCAAAGCAAGTTCTTGATGACTGAATGCTTGCTAAGTAATGCAAATGACTGGATATGCAAAGGCTTATGCTAACCACCTAGGTATAGAATTGTCCCGTGGGACGCTAATTAAGCATAATGAACATATTGATGTCTGTCGTTAGTTCTTAGTCTAGAAAATAATAAATCATTTTGCACTTTTACACTTTTTTATCTTTTTTTTTTTTTTATGGAAGATTTTGCTAAG
>WMED01000047.1:0-51962 GCA_019650415.1 Pipa parva
TGGGATCTTGATCCAGAGAATTATTCTGATCCTTCAGTGTAAGAACATTACAAGTTATGACTACTTGATAACTGGAGGTGGGATCTTGATCTAGGGAATTATTCTGATCCTTCAGTGTAAGAACATTACAAGTTATGGGTAATAGATAACTGAAGGTGGGACCTTGATCCAGGGAATTAATTATTCTGATTGCCATATTTGGAGTCGGGAAGGAATTTTTTCCCTAATATGAGGATAATTGTCTCTTGCCTCATGGGTTTTTTGCCTTCCTCTGGATCAACATTGTAGGAAAATAGGCTGAACTGTATGGACTTGTGTCTTTTTTCAGCCTTATAAACTATGTTACTAGAGCTCAATGTCAACACAGCACTCAGAGTACTTTTATGACTGTAATACAGGCTAGTTTTATAAGAGAAAGGTCAATCAGAACAGTATTTGACAAATTAGACAAGTGTAAATGTAGAAATGGAACATATCAGATAATGGAAGCTGAATGTACTTAGGTATATCTAAAATAGTTCCCTAAAATTGGCTTATTCAGCATGTACTGTATTTCCTTTCAGTATGCATTCAGCTTTAAAACTGTATTTATTGTATGACCTCAAGAATATGTAGTCACCATAATTTTAATCTATTATATTCAGTGTTGGCATGTCCCCGAGCCATTTAGGGGTAAATTAATCAATGTGTGAATTGTGAGTCTGTGGCATGATTTTGTATCAGAAACTTCACCAACATTGCAAAGAAATCAGAAATAATTGTTATTTTTTGTGATGGGATAAATTGTCATAGCTTGATAATTAACACACTACTTTGCATTCCTGTGCTGTGAATTCAACCTCAATTAGGGAATTCCTCGTAATGCAAAGTGTCAATTCAACATGGTGTACAGGTATGAAGATTCAGAATTCAATTAGGCAAAACCAAGTACCATTTCAGTGTTAATGACAGTTTGTTAACTTAATACTAAAGTGGGTATATTTCATCATTATTAAGCAAATTTATGCAGTTATACTGTACTTTAAGTTCAATGACAGTTCAATGCTTGTGCCACTATTGTAAATGTTATTTAACTGAATTTGTTGGCAATTTGTCATCACTTCAATAGAAGCCCCTGTGACATGTACAATAATATAATCACCTGCATATGTAATAAAAGTAACAACAAGAGAAAATCGCTAAACAAATGATGTGGTTTCAACTCTTCTTCTAATGTACACATCTTTATTTATAGTGTAAACGCATCATCAATCCCATCAATTTGTCCTTTCTAATTTTATCCTTCGATACAAAGTGGGCAGCATTTTCAGTTTGAAAACACCCCTTTTGCCTCATTTTTCATCAAGGCCAGAATAAAAGGTCTTCTATACATTTGAGGGAGTTTGTGAATTGATTTTGTGAGATGTTTCTTCTTCTTGAGATTTTATTTCTGACCATTAAATGAGACAAAGCTGCATATGTTTACAGTTATTTGTTTTATAGTATGATACTTTTGTCTCTAGATTTAGCCTTGGCAACAACCATTTTTTCTCCTTTGTTATTTACCTGAACCTGGTTTTCATTCTGATAGTTCTTATGTCTGGAATCCTTGAACCTGCTGCCCTAAAGTCTCAGTGAGCCAACAGTGGAACCTGATCAGCTGAGTAGGTTGTACCCTGCCCCTTTCCCTTTTAAAATGAAGACATTTTGCCTCATGGACTATAGACTATGAACTATGGGGATGGGATTTAGATCTGAGACTGGACTTTTGGGACTTTGCTGCTAAAAGTTAAAAGTGTTGACAGCTTTAACTTGACCCTTAATTTCAGAAAGAAGATGAAAGAAAGTTCTATGCAAAAGTATGTTTTTGTTGCATATGTGCAGGAGAAGTCTCCAAACAAGACGGTTTAACTAAAAAAAAAAAAGCTGATTGTTTGATCCATATAATGAAATCCAATATTCTGGGACAATAGTTGTGTTTAGAGAGAAGCACCTCTATGCAGTGAAATCAGATTTGCTGGGTGTATTAGTGTTGTTTTGAAATATAATGGTCCACTTATGGTCCACAACCTCTTGATGTGCTATGTTATGTGTGAATGATAACTGAGTCAGGAGGTGTAGCCCAGATGAACATTTACCTATTTCCTTATGCAATGTTCACTGTTCTACTAAATTATATGTGCTAGGGACTCTCCTAGTGTCCTATTTTAAAAGACACTTTTCTGTGGAATAACTTATTCAGGCAATAACATGTTATGACTTTTTTTTATATTGTGATGTGACTGATTTAGGTCCACCTTAATATATGTATATATTATATAGGTGGGCCCCTGTCTTTGACCACATGGTGTTTAAACATCAGGACCTCCACCCTCCTGGGGTAGGATTCTGACTAAAAATATTCTTCAAATGGGACTTTGTACAGATTAGATCCTAGTTCTATTTCACCTTTAGTGGTGAACATTCAGGCTAGGCTATCTACATGGGTAGGAAAGACACAAAAGCAGCTTCAGTCTGACCTGTGATTCATTCTCCATGTATACTCATTTGATACCAAATCTGTAATTAAAAAACAGAAGTCCCAAGTGCTTAGAAAGAAACAATCCTCAGCATTTGTAGAAAATATGCAGTCAAAAAGGAATATTCAGCACTTCCAGGCCTCTTAAAACATAACTTTTTTTCAGTGTTAGAAAAACACATTGTCAGGAATAGTACTTACCTCCTGGTCTGTGGCATTCCGTCTGTCGCGTGAGAGGCATTTAGGCACGAACGTGGCATTTGGGTGCGGTCGCGGCATTTTGACGCAGTCATGTAATTTGATGTCAGTACCATCGTGTCTGGATTTTCCCACCCTTGTACCTTTATAAACCCATTTGTTCTTTCTGCCTACACCCGAATATAGGATTGTATTTCTGATCCTGGGTGCTATTTCTGTTATTGCTTCTTGGTTTTCTGACTCCTGCCTGTTCTACTTTTTTTCCTGATTGCCACCTGTCATGACATTTTGCCTTGTTTTATGACCATTCTAATTGATGCCTGCCTTGACCTTTTGCTCCGTTCTATGACCATCCTGTTAGCTTCCTACCCAGACCACTCCCTGTTTAGATTCCTCTTCTCCTGGGTCTCAGTGATTTATAGCTTTAGAGGTCGCGACCTGGGTATTTTCTGTAGCGAAGTCCTAATCTCCTTGTGGGGGCTCTAAATGAATGCCGGTTGTATCTTAGACTCTGTGCCCTAGAGTCTGTTGTTATCATTACCAATAGAATTATCTGTTCCCTCCTTCTCCACTACATTGGGACTGTCTGAATCCCCCTCTGGTCCTTACACACATCTATGAGTAAGTACTGGTTTGAATCATGAAACTTGTAAGACAGCATTGTTTTAAACCATTTACCTGTCCTGTTTTTCAAATGCTGAATTAAGGTTATATTTTAAGGAGCCTAGAAGTGCCAGATATTCCTTTTTCACTATCTACATGGGTACCCTCACAGGATATGTAATGGGCCTAGGTGCCTGGTGTGACCAGGCCAATAGGGTGAATACACATGCCATTAAGAATAGCAATCCATACTGTTAATTATTCAAAATAAATAGCATTTTGTTTTTGCTTTTCCTACACATTTTCATGATACCATTAAAAACCAAAGATTGATGCAAAGACTTGCATCCACATTTCCATAACAAGGATCACATGCTTTTATAGTCTAAAGCTTTCATTTTCGAGAAAGATATACTTTGTGGGGGCTGTTCCAAGTCTGCCTTCTGCTGGCTTATAATTTCACTGCCCAGCATGTCTATGATGTGCTGTTAGAATTCTCAGTGTCCTGTTAGCTGGTGGGCAATTCAGTTGCCTGCACCACAGCATGTTGTTGCTGGATTTCTCTGGCATATGTTCTTTGTGCTGTTTTAGTTCATGTTCCTGAGTTTTGAACCTTGGGATTCTCTATTTCTGCTCCTCAGTATTCTTGCTCATTAGAGTTCCTGTGGATTGAAGTTCTGCCCCTCCTCTTCTGAGTTCCTGTGTTTTACACTTCTACTGTTCCTGCCATCCATTACTTCATAGCTACCCTGAGTAAGATAACTTGGGGGCCTTTTCAGTAAAGTCCATGCCCCATTCAGAGGTAATAAAGAACAGAAGACTCTGCACCTTAGGAATAACCAGGGCTAGCTCTACTATGGTAAGAGCTAGAACAAGACAGAACTATGTGCCCTCAGCTAAGTAGCACTAAAATGCTTATAACAAATCTGTCTAAGGGTGGTATTTGAAGCAAGTGATTGTGTGGATGGGGTCATTCACGAGCTTGGTAATGCTAAATACTGCAATACAGTCCCTTGCCTTTTCAATAGGATAATTTAAATCCAAGGCTTACTAAATCATCACAGTCTACTTCACAACACTGATATGATTCTATAAAATTAAAATATCAAACAGAGATTGCCCTGCTAGGCAAATAGATTTACTATTAAAAATTTAGATGTGTAATGCATTTGAATTGCTTTATTACCATTTTGCATATCACTCCTAATTACAAAAATGAGGCTCCCTCCTATAGCAATTTCCCTTTGTGCATGTATAAGCAATTTAACTCCAAGTGGAAAGAGCAAATTACAGATCAGTAGAAAAGTTAAACTTATAAATTACTTGATAGATCCTTTATCCCAAGCACAGCTGTCCCTTGAGTAGAAATGTTAAGCGTTATTTAAGGTTTTGCCATTTTATCTAGAATAATGAATCATGCTGTATAAATTGACTCACAAATGTGAATTTCTTGGAATGATACTGGAATTTTTAAAGAAAAATTATTCCAGATTACAATACATTGAAATGGCACAATACATTGAAATGGCACAATACAAAGGTATACTGGCAGTATTTGCTTTTTGAGAGCTCTATTATTTTGTATGAATGGAGATCCTATATGAAAAGTGTGGGTGAAATTTATTAAACTCGGAAAGACTATTCTTTCTGAGTTTACCAAGGGAAATCTCGCAAGATTTCGGGATCGAATTTTCAAAGCTAATTTTTCAAAATTTTTGATGTAAAGGTAGCCATGCTACTAATGTAAAGTACAGTATGCCTACATTTCCATTAAAAAAAAAAAAAAAAATTGAAAAATCGAGATTGAAAAACTCAATCGAGAAATCTCACTAGAACAAAGCAAGATTTCTCCTGGTAAACTCTGAAAGACCCAGAGAGGTCTTTCCAAGTTTAATAAATTAGAATCTTAGGATCAACAGTTTTCAAAATATCCTCCTCTGCTGTACAAAGATTAATGCTTTAATTGAGGGCTAATGTTGACCAGAGCATAATTAACTCTACTTCCTGCAGTTCTGCCTCCTCTGTCCCGTCCCCCCCCCATAATAAAAATCTGAGAGAATGAGGAATTGGAATGGTTCCAACCAAGCCCTCTAGTACCGTATTGGTACTGTGTTTACCCAAAAATAAGACATCCCCTGAAAATAAAACCTAGCGCATCTAATGAATATAAGACCCTGGGGGTAAACTTACCTGGCGATCCTTCGATTCACTTCGCCGAGACTGGTATGTGCTCCCTGATCTCTTGTATGCGGAGATCAGTGAACGCTTTAAAGGTTCTTCAGTGAGGCAACTCGAGTGGTCGCGAGGTGAGCCGAAGTACCTTTAAAGTGTTCGCTGATCTCCATGTGCAGGAGAGCAGGGAGCATATACCAGTCTTGGCAGGGTGAATCAAAGGATCGTCAGGTAAGTTCACACTTTCCTGAATTACCCCCGCCTCCTGTCTTATTTTCAGGAAAATATGGTAGTATGAATTTAAATCTGTAAGTTCCTTTTCAAACAAACTGGTATGTGTCATAACTGAATAACACCCCATTTTTAAGACTGTTTACCATTTTAGTAATGATAATCATGCAAAAATTTTTAAATAATCAGTCCAATATTTAGTCATAAATCGGCAAAATTTATTAAACTTGGAAAGACCGCTCTCAGTCTTTCCAAGTTTATCGAGCGAGATCTCGCATTGTTCTCATGAGATTTTTCAATATCGAGTTTTTCAGTCTCGAGTTTTCGATAAAATGGTAGCCATACTACTATTGTAAAGTATGGCTACCTTTCCATGAAAAAATGAGAAAAATCAAGATAGAAAAATAGAAAAAATTCTCACGAGAACAATGCAAGATCTCGCTTGATAAACTCGGAAAAACCAAGAGCGGTCTTTCCGAGTTTTATAAATTTCACCGATACTATACGTATGTGCTTGCCTATATTAAAATGAATATGAATAAAAAATATGCAGTATATCAAATGGAAAAATCATGCACTGTTTTTATTTTATATAAGTGCAATGAAATTATTTTAAGATGAAAATCTGTTTTTAAAAGAGCAAAATACAGCAGAACGCACAGTGGGAAATTGTTTTATACTTGATAACTACGGTATGCTATAGAGGCTAAAGGGAAATATATGGTACAACATAGCTTGGATCTATATTAAACTAAAAAGAAACTATAAAAGATGGATTATCGATATAACATTTTTCTTTATTCTATGTACAGTTTTATACAAAAGCTCTGATGCAAGCAGTTAAAACAATGAAAACTGAGAATAAATAATTAAAGGCTTGGTACACTATGCATACCTCAATATGAAATGCTATAAAAATACTTTTTATGCTGCCTTGTATGTGTTTTACTGCTGTTTACAGCATTCCCTTAATATACCTGAGAGTCCCTGAGAACTCCATAGAATACTTCCCTGCTATCTATTCATTTTGATTAACATCACCTGTAAATACACTCTCAATTTATTTAGCATTATATAATTTGATACATGCTATTGATATCAGAGGAGGTATGGAATATTAATTAGACACAACCAGATCCCAGGATGCTTTCTGGCATTTTAAAGGTTTCTTGACAACATTTTAAAACTACAGACAGTTCTAAGTCTGTTTATTATTGTAATATACACTAGGGGAATTCCGTACTCTGGCATTAAACAAAACAGGTGTATCGAAGAAAAAAACGATAAACTGTCATTCAAAAAGATGACTTTTCCATGGGCCTGTCGTCTGGTTCACGAATCTGACATTTTGTTAAGTCAGTGAATTCATTTAGCAATTTAGATTGACGTCCAATTTCTGCCATTAAACAGTATTTTCCACCAGTGTTCATAAATGTATTGAATTCATTCATTTATATATTACACGCTTTACAGAGAATTAACCATTCACTTCAGTCCCTGCCCTGTGGAGCTTCCAATCTAGTTTCCCTATTCAGTCACACACATAGACAGACACAAATGTGTGTTTTTGGGTTGTGGGAGGAAACCCATGCAGGTGCGGGAAGAACATACAAACATACAAATGAAGTCCAGGGTGGAAGTGAACCCAGAACCCAGCAGTGCTAACCACTGAGCCACCGCACTGTCCATAATAAGACTTTCTACAAAATAGAACAACATTGTCATTTTTTCTACTACTAACTGTCAGCTAAAATCAAGCTGGTATAGCTGCAGTAAAATAATACATTTTGATTAGAATCTTTTTCCAATTTAGTATTTTTCTGGTGAAAACTGACATTTAACAATATCTATCTACAGAAGCAACGCTAGCTTTCTAAATCCCCCCCAGAGTGCACATAGCATTAACATCACCTGCTCTTTACCTACTAGACTGATCAGGTGAAGCCATGTGAGAGCCATGATCACAAATTGATTGCTCCATTTAAAACAAGTTCAATCAGAGTAGGTAAAATTGATGAGGGAGGTTGAAAAACATATAAAATTCATGTTAATCATACAGTTCCAAACTAATATCTGTCAGCTGGGAATCACATTAGAGATTAAAAGATTACTGAAGAACACCTGTTTTGTTTTGTTTTTAGGAAAATCATGGTTTGTTTCCTTCCTGTTTGAAAAGCCTTGTGGACATTTTTAGGTGCTGAAAGGTGCCTCTTGTGTGAGATGTAGGAAGCAATCTCTTTTATCTAAAGAGAGCTGGATGTCAGTCCTGTAGAAGTCCTCTTGTTTGTGAGTAAATGTGAATTGTTTAGAAACTGTTTTATGAACGTAAACTGTTGTTTAACTCCTAAAACCAGAAAAGGGAACCTTTTCAGCTTGAACTGTTGCTGTTTTGAACTGTAGAAAATAAAATGGATTGTAGGGATCAGCTTAATAGAAAGCTATCTATACAAGTAAATATATTTTGTGTTTATCAAATTCTCAGACAGAGATCATGTATGGAAGAGAAAATTATGTTAGTTTAACAGTAAAAGATTCTCAAGGCATGATGGATTCAAAGGTTTTTTAAAATTCTATTGAAAAATAAAAGTGCAAATTAAGCAGAATAGATCAAAGACACCAAGGTAGCATTTTTCATTTGCCTGTCTTTCTCACGTCAATATGTTTTGTTGTAAAGAAATACAATAATTTATTCATTTAAATTTGAGGATAAAAAATGTGGTAGATAATGGGGGTAATTCAGGAAAGAACGAAGTTACCTTGCGATGCTTCTCATCAGTTCTCCGAGACGGGTATGCGCTCCTTGGTCTTCTGCAAGTGGAGATCAGCGAACGCTTTAAAGGTACTTTGGAAGGCGATCAAGTGGTCGCGAGGTGAGCTGAAGTACCTTTAAAGCGTTCACTGACCTCCGCGTGCAGGGAGGTTGTACCCGTCTCAGCGAACTGATGAGAAGCATCGCAAGGTAACTTCACTCTTTCCTGAATTACCCCCAAAGTTTGGTTTGAATATTACATGATCACAATCTGTAAACTTCTGTGACTGAGAAAGAATAGTTTACACCTGAACATTTTTTTTTTCAATTGGATTTTAAGTTTATTTTGCTCCATTCTGCTCTGGTTATTAATTGTAGCAAAGAAGATGTACATATAGCAAACCTATCAACATAACAGAAGCAAAAAAAATTGCAGGAATGTCCAGACTTTTTTTGCTTATATCAGATTGACTTAATGAAGGAAGAGCATCGCCACTCCCCTAAATGTTGCGCATACCCAAAAAATACATTCTTGTGAATAGTGTTTTTATTGTATTACTTGCACCATTCATTGTCTTAGATCAGAACTAAAACATTAAAAATAGATTAAGAAATATAAAAATTACATTAAAAGCAAATGAAAAATATTTAAAGGATTTTTATACGATGGAATGATTTGCTCCATATCATATTTCATTTTTCCTACAGACTGAATGATAAAATATAACAAGGATTACTTCAAGAATATTACACCATGCCTACTGAGCCATTTTTTCCAAGCTCTCCATCTCTTGCTTCCTTCTGTAATGAAGAAAACTGATTCTGTATTTATATTCAAACTATTCATCAGGGAGAAAAGTTTCTAGGTAGTTTCACCTCCACAATTTTTGAAAATAATCTATTTGAATAAAAGAACAGGCCTTCCCCCCCACCACCACTCGCTTGCAAAATGTAACTGGATGTTGATTATCATATCTCTGGAGTCCAATTAGCCAGCTTCTGGGGACTTGCTGAAGTTACAGTATAAAGAATTCCTAAACTGTCTTTTTTTATTACAAAACATTACAGTAAATTATATCGTTAAAATGTGTATTGCTTTTTCTAGTAGTACTCACATACAAAACACTTTTTCTTAATAAAAAAATTCCTTATGTTTCAGATTTAGTCTATAATGGGTGAAATTTATTAAAGGTGGATTTTTTCCACCCGATCGCAATTTTTACCGCACGTGCGGAATTCTGATCGATTTGCGATCGCACGATCGGAATTCTGATCGATTTGCGATCGCACGATCGCAAATCTATCGAAATTCCGCACGTGCGAATGGAAATTAATGATAAAGATACAATGCACTGCAATAAAATGTGAATTTATCTGTTCACTTATAAGATTTATACTACTTCACAACTACTTTGTATTAGTAATACTTTTTATTTACAATGTTAAGGGACGACCATACAAATAGCATTCACACCCACATATGCGAAGTGAGGATCTAGAATTTTATACCAGTCATATCATCTTATGTGTTAGATTCATAGATGATATTCTATTCCTGTGGAATGGTCCACATATGGATATTAAATGACTTTATTCAAATTCTTGGTACGAATTATCTCAACCTCAAGTTCACTTCACAAAACTCACCTTCTAAAATTAAGTTCTTGGACTTGTCCATCCATAACGAATTTGATGGAACAATTATGACAAGCATGTATCAAAAAAATACAGCAACCAATTCACTCCTACATTTTGATAGCTTCCACCCAGATTCAATTATGAAAGCTATCGCAATTGGTGGATTTTTACAGATACGTTGGAACTGTTCTACAGTTGACATGTACAGGCTAAAGACATGAAACAAAGATTACTTGATAGGGGTTACCAACAGCATAAAAAATGCATACAGTAGAGCACTACATACTAATAGAACTATGTTGTTACAGAAAAAACAAAAAGTAATGAATGTGTTCATTTTGTTACTACTCGCTCAATTATACAAACAAATTTTTTACATTATACAAATACATTGGCACATAACTCACAATGACCCTGTTCTTCATCGCATTGTACCCTCAAAATATATTAGTATCTTTGAGAAAATCTACCCCATTTAAGAATCAGATGGTATACAGTTAAAAAAAAAATCTTCCAGAATTAAAGCAAGTTATCCATGTGGCAATTGTATTACATGTTCCCAAATGGTCAGGAAAGAATTTCAGTTGGACAGATTTGGAGGAAAACATCTGACACGTGAATACATTAATTGTAAAACTGATGTTTATTTATTGTCTGGTATACTCATGCCCCTTTAGATATGTAGGTATGATGATCCAGACTTTAAAGAATCGGATTCTAAAACACTTGAGTACAAAAGAAATGCACACACAAAGGAAGAGAGAAAATGACTGTCTGTGGAACATGACATTTTAGATGACACCAAACTTGAGATGTTGGGCCATTGAGAAAGCCTCTCTTGGAATTAGAGGAGGGAACTGGGAGAAAATACTATTAAAAAGAGAAAGTTATTGGATTTTTTACTGGATACGATAGCAGTCACCCAATGGACTTAATGAGAATAATAATTTTACTGTCTTTTAAACCGATTCAATTTTCTATGACATAATCATGTCTCCCAGATAAATTTGAATCTTAAAAATCTGGTGTATCCAAGTAGAAGTTTTATTTCATTTAATCTCAGATTGCAATAATAAATATCATGTATTTATATATAATAATTTATTATTCATTTCCTTTCATTTGAACACTCACATAAAAAATGAATATTCTTCTCATGATTCATTAAATATTTACATACACAATTTGTTAATTATGTTAGTTTAATTTAATCCATTCAATTCCAAGACCAACATAAATATATATATATATATATATATATATATATATATATATATATATATATATATAAATACTTTTATAAATATAATTTATATATATATATCTCAAAGGGAACTTTAAAAACACACAAGAAAGAAAAACTTTTGAACAAAACGATAATGCATTTCAATACCAAAAAAACAGGACTCAATGTAGATCTTAGATTTCTGTCTCACTATCATAACTATACAATAGTAAAGTATCTCTGTTACACAGAATTCCATCCCCCCACCCCCTCACTAGTCAGCTTTAATCCATTCATAACAGTATTTATAGCACCTGAATGCTTTATGCTGTAATAGTTTGTTTATATTAGTATATTTTTGCCTGTTTCTCAATCTCACTATCATACCTTTATATTATGAATAATTATGCATTATTTATGTTTGCTTTTAACTGAGTTTCTCTATATCAAATAATTCCACCACTAACCCCCCTTGTCCCACTCTAGTTGGACTCCTGATAATATTTACGACTGCTGGTACAAAATCTTCCTAACTGGACTCAGAATTGCTAGTGACTTGATAAAGAGAGTACGGGTCTCTCAAAAGCTTGTCTATTTAAAATGACTGTTAGTCCAATAAAAAAGGTATCACTGAGTATTGCAATACATATATATATATATATATATATATATATATATATATATATATATATGCCTTTTACAGCATACTTGCAATTCTTTAATTGGGCTATAAATGTCCCGCTGGAATAACTAGCAGCATTCATTCTTCTCTCGATGCTACATGTGAGCAGGTCGAGTCGAGTCCTTTGTACTTTTTTGACCAAATAGGGGGTTATTTATTAAAGGCCTGAATTTGCGTCCTTTGGCAGCACTCATTTTAATGTACAAGGCTGCACTTTCCAATATAGTCAAAGCATCAAAGTAGGCCAGACTGGGGGCTAAATAGCATCACCACCCCCCCTACAATACATTTTTCAAAAAGAGAATAAAAACCCATTTGCGAAAATCATTTAACATCTGCTAAAATGTCTAAACACTCCAGCATAAATGTTTTAATTTCACATTTAAAATATTGTAGTCTTCATCCACTATCTTTATATTCCAAAAACCATCTCGGCATTCATTAATTCAGATAGGCTTGTTATTACATTTTTTCATTAACAGTTATTTGCATAGATGTTTTCTGCAATACTTCATTAAAATTAAAACCTTAAAAATCACATTTAAAGGATTTAAACTTAAAATCCTCCCACACAAACATATTTAGCTTCACTTTACTATGCAACCTCAACTGCCTTTCATTCAACCGCTGTTTTTCTAAACCTTCAATTCTAATGTAAGTATTGTTAGCGCTGAGTAATATGCATTTATCACTCGATCATTAACTACCATTTCAAGATGGGGCTAAACAAACAACTTTAAAGAAAAGATTCAAAGACCTAAAAAGAACACTTTGTTGAAAATATTGTGTACTTAAAATGTATTAATGCTGCAAAAATGTAGTGTTTGTTTGCAGAATCCAATTCTTTACTAGTCATGTTACTGTAAATTATTTTAAAAAGAGGATTTATTTGTAAAGGTAGTTTGTTAATTGTAATAAGCTATTTAGGAATATTTAAGGATTTTTTTGTAGAGCAATAAAGTATATGTTTATCTAGTGATAATCCATTACCCTTTATCACATTTGTCATGGTCCTAGTTAAGAAGCACTAAATCCTCTGAAGGAATATAAAAGAATAACATTTTAATGTTATATTTCCCATGTGTCTATGTTAAATATTTTGTAAACATTGCATATATTTTAGAAAATATCGTTAATAAGGCATTACTTTAACACTTTCATTTTACAGTTTACCATCCAAAATGTTCATTACTCCTGCAGCTGATTAAACAGTAACAAATCTCTGTCTGAAATCTGATCAAAAGTTAACATTATTCATGTACATATTTTATGAAGTTTTATAATAATGGAGGTTTAGGGTTCCTTAAACAAGTGAAGTGTTTGGAATAGTATATCTACTATTCAGATAGCCACAGATGAATAATAATGCAGTGGAGTGACTAGTCACAATGCATCACACAGTAAGAGTCTAAGTCCTGGAGAAAAAAAATCTTCATTCAGTCCATTTTTACTATTGAGTTAACTAAAAATGAGCAAGCCATCCTTTTGTAAAGCTAAACATGATGGTTAGAGTTATTTTTCTTCTAATTTCCATCCAAGGAACTACATTGGGGTAAATGTTTTTGCAAGTAGATTATTTACAAAACCATGTGACATCAATCTGTGGATTAGTGTGTGTTACCAAAAAAAAAATTCATGGCTGTACAATTTTAGACCTAGAATACTTCAAAGATTAATTATTTTTATCACTACTATAAAAATAACAACAAAGGTTAAATCACATGTCCCAACGTGTATTAGTTCAAAATAATATGCTCAAGTCAACACATCTGCTTTTTACCACTTGTTCCCTTGTAGTATTTAATTACAGGTCAATTAATTGGTGAACCACAAAGGAACATTCCAGGTAAGAACTGTGTTCTCACCACCACTATAGTTTAGTGAGCTAAAAAGATTATTTGTGACCTACTTACCAAGCTATATTTATGATTGGAGGAATAATGATCTACAGTTACTTCACCACAATGCCTACAGGCAACGTAGCCTTTTACATTTCAAAGCTAGAATTACCAGAGGGTATAAAGGTTTAATTCTCCTCATGGAAATGAGAAATAATAATCCCCTGCTCCTTTTTATTAATCAATGATAATGACCAGTCTTGTGATTGTCCATGTATGCACCAAAAATGTTGATCATGCATTAAAAGAATGCATTATGTAAATACCATTAACTGACAATTCCTTTAATTATTTTAATCATAAATTTTACTTTTCTCCTTAATTATTGAAAATTCCTGCATTGTTATATATGAATATATCTTTAAATAATGTATACTCACTCTCTACAATATATTATATTTTACTAATATATGCTGTACTATACATGCAACAATGTCTGATGGTGTTTGTTGCTTCATGAATAAGAAGCAGTGAATTTTTTACTTCCTAATCATATTGACATGAACCCTAACTTGCAGAAGAAGTCCAAGGTAAAATTGAACCCAGGACCCAGTGCTGCAAGGCAGCAGTACCAACCTCTGAGCCACCGCACTTACCCCTGAAAACCTTTTTAATTTGGGCCATTTAGCTACTATTACAACTAAACATGCTCAAATAATATTTTCTGTGTGGTTTTCATAATTGGGCCCAACATATAGATTTTGAGTAATGATCTGCACTTGCTTTACAATAGGGTGTTTGAAAAACAGCAACCTAATGAGTATCCACTTAACTGTGAATTGTGTTTTTAAGAGAAAAAGCTCTTTAAAACATAGTTAATGACTTTTGTTGTATCAGAGACATCGCTGTTTCAAGCATAAAGGTGGACACTTGGGCTACAAGTCTAAAACATTCAGATGAAAATATTTTTTATGTACCTTTGTGTCTATTTCAGGGTATTTAGTAACTGTACCCACAGCCATTTGGTATAATTCATACATTTATAACTTTGTGTTTTGAATCCTCCTAAAAGGACAATCAGTAGGTATTTCAAGGGAACCCAGCAAGGATAGACCTTGTCTGCCAAAAATATTGAGACTTTTGACACAAATGTCACAAATTGCCACTTCCATACCCTGTTCCTGACACACAAGTCCCTGCAACTCACAGAGAGGCACACAGCCCCCTGCTACTCACAGAGAAGCACACAGCCCCCTGCTACTCACAGAGAGGCACACAGCCCCCTGCTACTCACAGAGAGGCTCACAGCCTCCTGCCACTCAGAGTGACAGAGGCGCACAGCCCCCTGCTACTCACAGAGAGGCACACAGCCCACTGCTACTCACAGAGAGGCACACAGCCCCCTGCTACTCACAGAGAGGCACACAGCCCCCTGCCACTCAGAGAGACAGAGGCACACAGCCCCCTGCCACTCAGAGACATAGAGGCACACAGCCCCCTGCTACTCAGAGAGAGACAAAGACACACAGCCCCCTGCTACTCACAGAGAGGCACACTGCCCCCTGCTACTCAAGTCTTTATTTTCATTATGCATTCCAGATTCTTAACACATTGTTTATTTTATAAAGTATCTATAAATGTTTTGTTTATTGTTATTGGTGTATTGGCAGGATATAAGCTGGAACGTTTAAAATGCATACAGTGTAGTTTATTTATTTTTTGAGTATTCAGGAAAAGGTAGTCATTGAGTAATAGAGATATTTAATATTAAATACTATTTCATATCTCAAGGATAACCCTGTAACATTGGGCAAGTCACTGACTGCCACTGGGGTATCCTTGGATGAAAATAAGGCTTACTTATTTCATGAGGATGTTCCATGCCTGACCTTCTATAAATCAGCAAAGCACAAAGGAAAACAGAGATTAACTGTGAAACAAAACTGCGGTTTGGTACTGAATCAACCTAAGTGAGCAACAAGGTCACCAATTGCAAACCATCTTAACCACATGACGCTGTACAAAAACATAACCGTGGAAAGTTACATTCTGAGTGCAATAATAAAGCGAATAAATCTTTAACCTGCTTTAAAAACTAGTCTACAAAAAAGAGTGTTCTCAGCCAATTCTACAAGAAAGTAGGTTGGACGAATAAAATAAATCATGATTAGTGATGAGCGATGATGGCAATAATCGGCATTGGATAAATTAACGTTTTTTGAAATCATCGGGATGATAATCTTTATTCGATAACGATAATCGCCGATAAGCATTAAAGTCAATGGGAGAGGAAAATCAGCTTCATTTTTACACCCAAACATGGGAGCTGAAGCTGGAATTAACATTCAAAATAGTAAACTGGATACGTACTACGTCTTAGGCAAGACAATTAGGCTACAAGAGTCACAGAAAACAATTCACAGAAAAGATGAGGACAGTTATACCTTCATTATAATCAGGCACAATCCAGAACAAGCCTAAAACTGTAGGCTTCAATCTAAAGTTAACTGAATGTAGATTAGGGTGACAAAAACTCACACCAGTATAAAAGAAAGGGACATAAGAAAACTGCTGCTTTGTTGTCATGTTGGAGGGTAATTAAATATTCTGATCCTCTAGGAGGTTAGGAAAAATTTGCTAGCAAGAGCAATAACCAACCTGTGCACTATGTGCAACAACAACAAAAAAAATTTAAATTAATTTATAAAGGCTTGCTAAACACAGGCAAACTGCCTCAGAGCTAATAAAAAAGCTATGGAGAGGCAGTAACTTGTGCTAAGTGAAGCAGTATCAGTCTCAGACTCTCAGTCAAACTGAAAACCGAATGATGCTAATCAGCCAGTGAGGAGGGCGTACACTACAAATGTACTCTGACAGTTAAAGAAGTCTTTATAATTGTATATTGGTAGGACCACTAGAAAAATTGGCACTAGTATTGCAGAAGATGTGAGAAACATCAAAAAAGGTCTAAAGACACACAGTGTGTCAGCACATTTTCTGATAAAACATAACAAAGACCCCAAAGATCTCAAATACTTAGTTATAGACCAAATTCCAAACAACATTATGGGGGGAGATAGAGTAATTAAATTGAGACAAAAGGAAACATACTGGATTTTTAAAATAACCTTACGCCGTTAGGTCTCAACATTGATCTCAACCTGGCGGCATTTTAATCAATTCATCTTTTAGCATTAACATCCGCAATCATTTCTGCAATTTTTCCCTACTTTTACTTCCCCTTTAATAGATCTAGTGTCTTAATTTATTGTAAAAAATTGTTTGTTCAGAATGGATTTTAACTGTACATACTTTTGTTCCTGTTCATTTTATATTGTCATTATTTCCATTCTTTGCAAACTCTAATGATTTTAATTTTAGCTGTATATGTCATGTCCACTGAACTTTACATGCTTTATGGAGCACTCACAAGGATTGTTTTTGAAGGTTTATATTCAGCCATTTTACAACTATAATTAAATTCAGAAGTGGGGTGCTACCATCTCTCCCAATTTGCAAGGACATCTGAGCACTACAAATCCCAGCAGCATCTGCTACATTGCTGGAATGCATAGTGCGGCTACTTCCTAGCGGTGGACCGCATCACATGACACGCAACATAAGCAGCATGTGACGTCATCGCGCACTGGTAAAAAGCGCAATTTCGTTTTTTCGTTAAGCGTTTGCTGGTTGAAAACAACTACTACAGACCCAACAACTCCTGAGGAAGCTGATGTTTAATCAGAGAAACACGTTGAGTATCCCAAGTCTGGAGCAAATGTGACTGATCATCAAAGTGACATTACTGTTCTATGTTTTATATCGTTTTTTAAAGTGTGAGTATCTATTGTCATTATTAAAAGTTTTTGCCTATACTGTACTACACTATGAGCTTTGTATTTCTGTCTCTTCCCATGTACAACTGCTGAAGAGGAAGAGTCTCACCCACCTTTTAGCCAGAGAGGATTTCATCTAATTAATCTAAGTGCTTATTGCAAAGCACTATCTGTATCCAGCACTGCCATGGTTTTCTGTTTATTCAGAATCATTTGGACATTCGCAACTGTGAGGTCATTGGGTAGATGACTTTTGTGGTACAAGCGTAAGAAACACCATTCTTGGACTTTGCTCTATTTTTGGGCTAATCTCGTAAGACTTTTCCTTTCATCAAGCTATTTTCACACACTTGTTGGCTTGTTATTCTGTTTTATCATTGTTTCATCAATTTTAATTAAGCGCTATACCGTATATAGATTAATTCCTTCTCAGGAATAGTCATACTTTCTTTGTACAAAAAAAAACATATTTCAGTGCTTCTAGTGGAAGCATATGGAAACCTTATGGGAATACTTACAAGTAAAGCCAGAAAGGGATTCTCCTCTTACCTGTTTGAGAAATCAAAATCAAATTTCAGTGTTGCAAAGCAATAATTCTAATCCCTGAGTCTCCATCTTGCCCACTGGGCACTGCATTATTACTAACCAATCACGTTGAGGAAAATTCAGACAGTAACAGTAGCATCCCTGATTGGTATCGATTCCACCTATCAAAGGAGCCAAAACAAAGCTAATTGCACCTAACTTAGCAGTAGAATCTTGCCATAAAATGTAATTATCAAAATATCAATGTGAAAGATTTCTCTTCCTATCTTTTTTATTTAATCAAGTTTAATCAGTAGTTTTTAGTTGTTTTTTTTTTTTTTATCTCATATGAGTTCAAGATCTCAGCAATAAAAACATCAATAACATGTCTTGTGTTCATTCCGGGACCATCGAAAACAATGAAAACATGGGAAAAAATTTAGAATGAATAGCTACACAACTGCCCAGCAGCTGAAAATCTTTCAACTGCTTTGAGGACAAATCAATAGCTCAGCATCCCACACCACTGTTGTTCGGTTTATTCCTATAGAACTAACACCTTTTGTTTGCAATGTAAAGTTTCCTAAGTTTTCATTGTGGTTTTAAACCACCTTGGTGTCAGCTGCCTTTAGTTTGCTTCACTCTTTCCCAGAAGAATAAAGCTCATCTTTAAAATGTTAAAGCCTGCTGATTTTAGAACTACAAATAGCTGCAGTAACGTTCGTAGGAAAAAGAATCGAGCGCTGGAAAGTAAAAGAAAGACTCACTTGGTTTTAACTCTTTGTTTCCAAGTTGCTTAAAAAATATGTGAGGTCACAATGAAATATTGTGATAAAAAAAGAAGATCTTCCCTGAAACAGAATTTATTGATTGGAATGTTATTGCATTTTGGGACATACAGAAATTCCATGTTGTTTTAAAGTTCTGTGTACCGGATTTAAAACAAGCAATTGTCCACCCTGTGCTACATAAAAGATGAATTTCACAATAAGACTGTATTTTTCTAAGCTTAGAGAAAAGGCCTCTTGAAAGATAAGCAATTAGACTGTACAGTAGGCCTTTTGCAGAACAGGGAGTTTTACTGAGGCATTGTGTCTCCTAGTTGTTTAAATTGTTTTTAAATGACACATTAAAAACAGAGTTATTTAGACAAGCAATCTCAATTTTTGGTAACGTGTCCATCTCTATGCAATTTTTCCAATAAATAAGACAAAATTAGTGAATGCAGGAGAAATTCGAGTGTAATTCAATTTCAAAGTAATATTAAAGAGGAAATAAAGTCTTTTAATAAATCACTTTTGTTCATTTAGCCTAAATTAAACATAATAAACCCACAATCTTTCCCTTCTAAGTTAACGACTTAATTATCTCTGCTTCTTTACTGTGCATTATTTTACAGGTACAAGGCAGCCATTATAGTAATTTAGTTCCACCCCCTGCAGAGAAAACTACTGCTGGGGGAAATTCTTACAGAGCATGTGTGGAACCAACACTGTGTGTACTGTCTGGGCAGTTAGAATGACAGGGGGAATATAGAATAAATGCTCTTCCAAGTTATAGAAGTATAACATGGTGGTTAAAGTATACATGTGGAAGGTTGTTGGTTCAAATCACGTTTTTATAGCACTAAAAAAAGTGGTACCTTTATTTTGCAAATACAGTAAAGTGATTTTGTTAAGAAACAAAGGATTTAATAAGCTAATAAAACTATTTTTTTAAAAAAAATTGGGATTTCAACCAACAACCTACTATATAAAAACATATCACTTAACTGCTATGCTGTACTTCCACAGCAAGAAAAATGCATCTGCAAATTAATTATTTTTACTTTTACTAGCTTCTCCGAAAGCTGCAAGAGTTTGCCTTTAATGGACCTTCTGAAAATCCCCAACCAATCAAACAATTTGTGTTGTCAAAGTTCATTAGCATATTTATGTGGATCCATCCTGGTGGCTGTGAGATAATAACACCAGCAGTTTTAGAATTGTGCGCAACAGTCTAAAGGTACTGATTTGCTGCTTCATAATATATCAGTTTAATCTGGCATACCCTGTACTTTCACCATTATCAGTTATTGTTAGGGGACCTTAGTTCTTCTTTAATTGAACAGCTTTTAATCATAGACACCAGGGGGCGAAATTTATTAAAATCGGAAATTACCGACATCGAACGGGTTTTACCGATATCAGAATTTTACCAATATCACAATATCGAATTTTGGCCGCACCATTGATTTCAATGGCAGAATGGCCGAAATACCACTATCGCGATATCGGTAAATTCCAATATTGTGATATCTATATCGGTAAAAATATTGTCAATATAGATATCGCGATATTGGAATTTACCAATATCGATATCGTGATAGCGATATTTCGGCCGTTCTGCCATTGAAATCAATGGTGCGGCCGAAATTATCGCGATATCGGTAAAATTCCAATATCGATAACATCGATATCGGTAAAACCCGTTCGATATCGCGGTATCGGTAATTTCCGATTTTAATAAATTTCGCCCCTGCAGGGCTTATTCATGAAAGTCCAAACAGTCACATAAACAGTCCAAACTCATTCGCTCATTCCTGACCAATTAATCTGCTTACAACAGTCATGAACTTACAAAGCACTTTGCATGTTTAATTCACCTATTCATCTAGCGTTGGAATCTGTCGAAGTAGTAGCGAATTTGGCAAGGTGTACTGTGTCGAATCCATCAATTTTACATTGACCAAAGTGGCAAATTAGTGCAATGATGGCACGATTCATTCGATCCAGCTGCACAACACAAAAAAATTGTGTCTGATGCTGTTCCCTTCTTCGTTACAGAAATTTGCCACTTAGTGAATAAGGAGTAGAGAATTCATAACTATTGGAGCATTGTGACCCAAATTCACATCAATGGCCAAATTCTCAAATCAGGCCTGCCATCGCTTCTGCAGTTAAATTAGCACCTGCTGTAGAACCTAAAGTCATCTATGTCCTATTGAGACATTTCTAGCTCTTTTAATACCCCAGCTAATCGGGAATGGTCACTATAACATCTTGAAAAAGATATCTTTCCCTGACTAGTCTGCTTATACAAAGCAAGAACATGTAAAAGTAAATTTGGTTGTTTTTTTTTTTTTTTAATATATATGTACCTGACTAAGGTATTTCTGTGGAGAATTGAACTGCATTAATTCACTCTGTCCTAACACAAAGGAAGAATAGTCTATTACCCAACCCACTGAATCAGCAATATGGCTGCTCACACAGCAAGGAGCAACTGTAGGTAATGAAGAAAAGGTACAGTGTTTCATTATTTTATTGGAGGGAAAAGCATGCATAGGCCATTTATATTATACTTCCCATACTACCTCCTGTGATTTTAGAATTTAGTTTATGGAGAAACGGACTTAAACACATCAGCAGGATTTCATAATGTGAAGGGCCTGTGAATAATGGCAGTGTAAATGTAATAAGGCAACTAAATCTGCTGGCTCGAGGTTTTGACAAAACGAAAAGTTTCATTTTCTAACGTTTGCCGTTACAGTGAATATGTTTGTCTTCAAAGTTAATAAACTGCCAAACAACAGTCAATTCTAGTGTAAAAAAAAACCCAGAATGCAGCAAAGGGTGGACCCTTTCTTGACCTATTCACTGTCACTTATGAACACTATATTAAAGAAATACAATTCTGTACTATCAGAGGAGGAGTAGACTGTACACACTTTGCTGCTGCTATAAAAACTTTGAACTCTTATTAGTGGATTTAATAGGTTGATTCTTTTCACTCAGTTATGATCAGTCAAAGTGTAGCTTTTAAAGCATAATAAAGGTGTTTGCTACCTGTGGTGGCTCCATAGTATTTCTGTATACCCAGTCAGGGGAACTAATGACAGCCTAGCATATTGCTCATTGTCTTACACCCCAAATAGGTCAATGGCTCACTTGAAACACCTCTAGGGGCCCACAAGGGGTAAATAAAATAGTATCCTCTTGTCACAGTTGTCACAGTTGGGTTAACCCTTGTTAAATTCAATGGGGCACAAGGGTCTATGAGTTTTTATTTAGTCGCACTCTTATAATTCACAAGGAGGTACGGACTTTACAGTGAAGAAACCCCATGGTTAATCCCCATCATGACAGAAAGCTGGAAAAGAAAACCCTGCATCAAAGTAAAAATGTAGAACAGAACCACAGAAATGTAAATCACTGAAGTACAAACTATAGGAAACAAGTCCATGGTGCAGAAGTAGTAAAATTAAAGATTCTGAAACCGGAACTGCAAGAAAAACAGAGAAACACATGTACTAAAGAGCAGAATTCTGACACAACTGACATTCAGCTGAAGTTTTAGCATGGCTGACTGGTGGTGTTTACTAATTCAATTTCCCTCTGCTTGTTCATAGCAGTGCAGTAAATATGCCACCTTATTGGCCATTTCATCTTACCACTGACCTATCACCAGATGCAAAATTTCCTTATAGATGAATTTGTAACCTCAACTAAAACAGTTCAGTGGTTAGCTGTGCAGGACTATGCAAAAAGACTATGCACCCCTCTAATCTCACCCGTGGGTGCCCTGATATCTTTTTGACTAGAAGAAAGAACACTCCATCCTTGTAATTATACAAGAAAGCAAATTATGGTCAGGAATTTAAAGGGTCTATATCAGGAGTCTCAAATGCTGACAGGTAAATGACCACACATAGAAAGAATATGAATTTGTCATGCCAACCCCTGAAATTGTTTCTTGTGCAACCAGCAAACATTGCTTCTTCACCTGTGAACAGTGCTCATGCATGCACATGAGTTAAGGAAACAGTATGAGGGAAAATATGACCTCCACTGCGAGTCCTGCAGCGGTTCACCCAATGCCACTGGCAGGCGTATTTCTTCCTCAGACTGCTGTCCCAAGGATGTCTCTACAACTATGGCCACAGATGTCAGGGTCACGTATTTGAGATCCCCCCCCCATTCTGTATCAATTACAATACTTGAGAAAAGGCTAATATCAAAATTATTTGTAACTAGAGAAGGGTGCGCTAAAATGTAATCAGATGCTAATATAGGTAACATATTAATTGACATTTGTTTAGAATGCTCTATATTAAAAGCATTCAATGTATCCTTTAATTAAAGCAGTATTGGACCAGGACAAAACCATGAACCATCCACAGCTTGCAGGTGGATACCATTACATGTATTACTCAAAATAAAAAAAGTTTCTACCTGTACCAGAATCAAAGTGTTTTCCATTGTAATGAAAATTCAACAGTCTAGAAATTAATGCAGGTGTAGAAAGACTGATTTTATTAAATTCTAAGGATTTTGTCATTAGAGCACAAGGCAGCCAGATATCCTGATGTGTTCCATCTTTTTTTTTCCATAGAAGCCTTATCTTGAGTTATCCTAATTCAATCTTTGGGAATTGGAGAATCCTACCACAAAGTATTATGGGAATTTGACAATCCTATCATAAAATATTAAATCAGGCAAATTTTATCTGTAAGATTTAAAGCTGCCAAGCATTTGCCCATTAAAGCTCAGATTAACTGTTAGCATGTGACTGTTCTTCTCTTCTGTCAAAGAGAATGAAATCCATTAATTTGACATAACTATGCTGCTTCCATGAAAGCCAACTCCTTCTGAATGGACTTTTATAAAGATGAAATTTAATAAACTCGAAAAGGCCAATCTCAGATTTTTTGAGTTTATCCTGAGTAGATCTCTGCTGTCTGTTCGGTAAAAATCGATCAGGATAGATTAGAGATAGTTGTGCTTCCTGATTTTTTTTTTTGCGAATCATATTTAATATAACACTATTGCAGCCTTGAATAAGTCAAAATATAGAAAACATGGCAGATAAAATAAGACATGCATTCCTTGAAACAATGGACTTTGCTGTGAAGGGGAAATCCATACCAACAGTTCCGGAGAAAAGAATAAATATAAATAACCCTGCCTTGATCACATTTAGAGGGGAATTCAGGATAGCCCGAAGTGAGGTGTGGAGTGTTTGCCTCACTTCGGACTATCCTGAATTCCCCCCTTGAGTATTTACAATGCTAGCTTGCACTGGATAATAAAATCATTTAGTGCCTCAATCAATTGCTTTCCCATTATCCCCTGCATCAGTTATCGGTCTCCATCAAAAACGATGTAAAGCTCAACTGAATAGAGAGTGCTGTATTGTATGTATGTATTTATTTATATACAGGTAATGCTGATATATTACAGAGATTCATCATTCACTTCAGTCCCTGCCCCGTGGAGCTTACAATCTAGTTTCCCTATTCAGTCACACACACAGACAACGATGTATGTTTTTAGATTGTGGGAGGAAACCAGTGTGCCCAGAGGAAACCCACACAAGTGCGGGGAGAACATACAAACTCCATGCAGATGAAGTCCAGGGTGGAATTGAACCCAGAGCTCTAACTACTAAGCTAATTTTGCAATAAGCATAGAATATAATATCTTTATATGCTGTTATGTACTGTAGATATGTGTTATACTGGAAATTTCTGGAAGTGTAACTAGATTCACTGAGCATTGTTTTAAAATGCTACAAATGCAGGACTAATTTTATTTTGGGTTATATATTTCTCACTTTAGATGGAACATTTTTCTTTAGTTCAGGAACTAGGAAAAGTCTATCAAACTAACCAACTATGTTATACAAGGACACTCTAGGTCTTCTTTCCAATACATTAACAGTTTTAAAATAAAGTAGGTGTGACAGACAGTTCCTAGTTGAAACTAATGTTCCTCAATCCAGCCAGATTTAAAGTAAACCCTAAAAATTGAACATTTATAGATGCCAGAGTTCTTGCTAAATCGAATAGCTTTACTTCGATTCCAGTGGCATAAAGTATGACATTAGTTACGGTGTTACATGCTGTAGGAGTAATATTGGATAATTTAAGACTCTGTAACTATCCAAGCATTAAAGCAAAAGTCAGACAAAAAAAAATCTTTTGAAACTAAATTGAGCATTTCCATTTCTATTCTTTTTTTCAGTCTTGAATTATAATTCACGACACCCCCTGTGAATCTCCTATTTTAAAATGTAACATTATCAGAGACCTAATAAGCAAAAATTAAAGAGTAAGTAAATTCCTATATTATAAAATATATCTGGCACTAGCTGGGAAGTCCTCACTGTCATGGGGAATGGATCAGCTGGTCTGAAAAATGAAGGCAGTTTCATAGCGATTGGTAGACCTATGAAGTTGCTCTCTGGCTCCCCCTCCTGACCAGCATCGACAGTGCAGAGCTGTGTCAACGTCATCACACTTGCTCCAGACATGCCTAGTGATGATTTTGCCACTCAGCCTTAAGTGAACTCTGAACATTGAAATCATCACTGTGCATGTCTGGAGCAGGCATGTTGATGTTTATGCCACTCTGCACCACCGATGCCAGTCAGGAGTGGGATCCAGAGTGCATTTCATAGCTGTACCGATAGTTATGAAACTGCCTTCATTCTTCAGAACAGCTTCTCCATTCCCCATGACAGTTAGAACTTCCCAGCTGGTGCCAGGAATATTTTATAATATATTAATTTCATTTCTGCCTTTAGTTCCCCTTTAAATAGTATTGGTGTAAATGCTTGGTTTCCCATTGAGGTACTGAGTTTTCTTAGAAGTTATTGAGACAGTGTTGCATGATGATTAAGCTGAGGGTCAATAATGTTTTAAATAATGTTTTCAAGCTGATGCATTTATGATTTGACCTTCTATAACTTGGTTCCTTGAATTAATTGTGTTTTAAGATAAGTCACCACCTCAAGAGTTCCCTTTACATATATTTTTACCATTCCATAAGCCCTTGAGCTGTATTTTGCTTTTAATATGGTCACAGAATTTGAGGCACTGTTATGTTTGGACTCAGATAACAAGTCTTACTCTCCCAAAGATAAAGGAAAGTCCAGTCAGTCTCTGTTTTCACTAACAAACTTTTTGGAGCATCCAATTTTCTGCAATTTCTGCAGTAGGAAAGACTCCCACGCCTAGGGTAGTGTGAAGTCAGAACAACAGTAGACTGAAAAGAACTGACGGTGTCAACTCCATGCAATCAAAAAGAACAGCAGTTTAAACAGGGAATCAAGGTCAGAGCAGGTAGCAAGCCAACAAGCAGAGTCTTAACCGAAGAAGGTCAGGTCAGTACACCAAAGACACAAACAAAATCAGATGAGGACTTAGGCAGGGGTGGTGGGTGGAAAGATGTGGGGGTTCTGTGGGCCACCACTATAGGGGATATGAGTGGTGCAGCATTTAACACTTCAGTTACCACTGCAATAATAATATTACAGCTGTAACAAATCGTTAAATGTGATTTGGGCTGTTTTTGGATTAATTTAAAATCTATTTTTTTCCCTGATTTTTGTTCAACATGTACATATTTTCAAGCACAGGGAAAAGAAATTAGGTCAAAATAAATCAAATTGATTAGGTCATAAAGCACTTTTTTGACTTTGATAAAAATCCCCCTAAGCTTGATGCAAAACTCTTCTGTCACTTACACACATATGGCAAATCTGGCTACAATTGAGTAATAATACAACCAAAACGTGTTAAATAATAGATTAACGGTTTCTTAACCTATAAGGCAGTGAACACATGCTACTAAACAGACTAGCTGTGAGGATGCCAGTGAGCCAATGGCACTTCATTGCTCCATCTAGAAATAAAATAGGATAGTCCCCAATGATGGTGGTTGAACTTTACAATCCAGGCATGGTAGACTAGCAGAATAGCTATTCCCTCCTCAAAATATTCTGCAGGTAAGTGATATAACTTGTATTTTTGAGCTCAGTTGTTTGTGTATTCATTCCCTATGACAATATTTTTGGAGACCACCCAGATAAAAGTGTGTACTAGGTGCCTGTATGTTTCTGGAGGTAGCATTGTACACTACCTTTAGCTTTACACATATATTCATGGTGTAATGTTACATGAATATTTTAATGAAGATTTTCATCATAAGTTGAAAAAGAAAATCCACTTTTTAACAAAACAGAAGTTAATTAAATGACTTCTTTGAAGTATCCAAAGTTTTAATGTAGCATTTTTTTTGTCTTTTCTTTGTTTCTTTCTTTTGCAAACACCGCCAGCCATGTGCCTATTTAATTTAAAAGTAACCAGAGGATAGAGTAAATCAAGTTTAGCTACGCATGACCATTTATCAACTTAATAAGGCTTAATCCTGGCCGTGAGTCAGTTTTAAAGCCAAAATTACCAGTTCTTCTGAATAACATTGCAAGAATTATTGAGAGAAAAGCTCTTATAGTTAATGGCTGTTTTACTCTAAAAAAAAAAACAACCAAAATATATGGTTGGTTGATTTATTTATTTTTTTAAATCGGGAATGCCAAATTTACAATTTCTATTCTAAGAAAATAAAGGAGGAGGTGGATGATAACATAGATGATGAAAATAAAAGAATTCATTTCTAAAAGACAGTCTGTCAAACACCCTTTTTGAGATTAAAATAAATAAAGGCCAAGCTTTATTCTAAAACTCATCAGCCAAACAACATATTGGACTGAGAGAATAATGGAACAGCTGGTTTATTAAAGGACATTCATCTCAGGAAGAACTGGGTAGTCTTCTCTTGGTGATAATGTCTGATGGGTTTCTTTCTTATTTTCTTTTCAAATAAAATGGATGAAAAGAATTTAGTCTAAAGAACAGGTGATGTGTTGATTCTTTGGAAATGACACTGTCATTCAGTCAGAACTCCTGATGTTGATATGTGTTCAATTTCGTTTATTGGAAAGAGAAAAAAATGTCTTTAAAGGCACTACTGAATATCTAGGAGTTCTGAATAAATATTTAGCTTATGAAAAAAACTTTCTATCACTTGCTATATTTATTTGTGCAGCATCTGATTCACATTAAAAAGTAAAAATTATTATTTATTTTTAAATGATCACCCTGCTGTCCTATTCATTTCAAATATAATGCATACTCATGTTGGACAGGCATTTAGGTGAGTTCACTCCTGTTATGATAGTAACAGTGCATCTATGCATGCATTCATGATTTTTGGGTTTCTGAGGAAGCCGCCAGCACAAGCGGTGAAATGCGTTGAACAAGGTATCACAGTTGAGCTGTCTGCCTTTATGCATTACCTTTATGCACTCTTGAATACTGAAAATCTGTGAGTATTCTGATTTATTGTTACTTTAATAAATTAATTGTTGGTTTTACACTATGAAGGCATTCTTTCTTTTATGATCATAACCTGCATAATACTGCATTTGTGGATTTTGGATGGCAGTCTCTGTGTAACGCTTAGAGTGATCTCATGTACTACTTTTGGGATATATCTTTATACAATACTCATATGCTTTATCTATCTGGTAAGCAGATTGGAATATTGATTTAAGGATCCACTCCAAACACTTTGGAATCGTTGCAGTGTTTCTTTTCTATTTCACATCACATCTTGCCGTCCCTTTTGGACTTTTATTGTTTCTGGGAGACTTTACTTTTTCATTTGATACACTTTTAATGCACTATTAGTGCGATATATGTTGCGCTTCATTTACAGTTTGTTTTCTCCATTTTTATTTAATGTTGGCATATCATTAGTAAAAAATGTCTTTGTACCAACCCTAAAGTTGGCAAACGAAATCTGACAAATTCATACAAACTCCAAACCCCTGTAAAATTTAAGGAAGAGTATCTAGAAAGTCGAACTGTCATTTAATATTATAATATATTTACCGGAGAATTCATCAATAGGTGCAATTGTTTGATGAGGTCTAGGAATCCATAGTAACCAACCAGAGCTTGACTGTCATAATTCTGTTTCCCCTTTACCAATAAATGTATGTATAATTTTATTTCTAAAGCAATAGAAATCTTCACATCACTGTACAATTCAGCATTACAAATATAGTACAAACATGGAAAAAAATGCATTACACAATACAAGTGAAGTAAATTCCAAGCATAATATCATGAGGATACAACACTTTAAGTGCTTGGTCATGACTGACACAAGAGGATGGAGATCCCTACCCCATAGAGCTTGCAATCTAAATAGGAAGAAGACTTACATAAACAGATAGAAGGGTAATAAGAGCTGTATTAATGTTCGAGGAATTGCTACACTTAATAATCCCTTTAATTGTACAAAAGTGTTTTTGTTTCATCTTGTGTTGCTGTTGCTGTTTGTAAACTGTGTTAAAGTACATTAACAAAACTGAACATTAGCAACAAACTAGACAAAATCTAATTATCTTTTGTTACGGAGCACCATATGTTTCTTGCAGTGTCGAATAAAAGAGCATTCAGTGTTGGAACTTCTTAGGAATCCTTAATTTGGATAAAGTGAAAAAGCTGGTACCTTGCTACGTGTCTCTATTTCAATAAAACTTTTAAAACCTAATTTCTTCTGTGTTTCTTTTTTTCTTCATTCAGCTACAAACGTTGTTTAGCTACTGCCAAAAACATCTGTAATTGGTGCAGTTTGGCTTGGTTTTTATTCCATAATGAATTACGTTTTTCTTTTTTTCTCTTCACCTCTTTAACTACATTATCCATTTTCAAACACTAGCCTTCCATTGGCGTATCCACTTGATATACATTATATCAATTATATCATATTCTACAAAGTACATTTTACAAAAACAGTATGCATGTCCCCAAAAGTATTTATATTCAATAAAAAGTATCAAAAACAACAAAGAAAATTGTAATTGTATAAAGCATCCTTCAATATGTATGATAGTTTAAATTTTATATATATATATATATATATATATATATATATATAGCAATACTCATATTTTTGTATCAGTGGACTAACTAACTCAACCACTCTATTCTAACTTTTATATATATATATATATATATATACTGTATATGTACATAGATTCATATATATATAATTACCCGTCTTTCACAACAAAGATGGAATATGAAAAGCAAGCTCGATGGACCAAATTAGCTGAAGTGTGTTCATAACTATATGGCATTTAAAATCTCAACATTGCTTCCTCATAGGGCACTGTTAATGCATACAGTTCTTGGGATATTTATGAAGGATTCTGCAAATTTATACATGGAAAAAAATGCATTAAAAAGCAATTTAAATAGCTTTCTATTTTTAAATACAACAATACCGGCATATTAAATATAACACTTAGAGACAAGCTTGACAATCATTTAGAGATGTTGAGTAACCCATAGCAACCAATCAGCAGTCAGAATTCTCTAGTATAAGGAAGCAAGACTATTATAAGACAACTTTTGTTTAGTTGCTATAGGTTACCAGACCGGTGTTGATGTCCTGACTACTGTTTCCCCAACTTTAAGTTGTCAAAAAAAAAGTTGTGACTTTTATATATATCCCCTTAAAGTTGCAATGGAGACGGCAGTTGTTGTTAAATTATTTTACAGATAAAGACAGATTTCCAAAATGGCAAATTTATCATGTGTTTTTCATATTGCTTATTTTCTATATACATTACTACTATCAGAGTTTTATTTTACATTTCATTTCCTTTATAGTATCAGAAATGAAAGTAGGAACAAGGGCTTATCTCATCAGTAAAGATTAAAGCAGAAAGTATTGTGGAGAAAATGGTGTTATTGTGAATGTACTACAGCTTTGACAATACATTATCAGTGCATCATAAATGCGCCCTACATTCCTTCTTCTAGTTTTAGGATATGTTCTATTTTATTACTTTACTTCTTTAGGCTAACAATGTTTCCCCTGATGAAATCAAATGAATCTTGCTTTTTTTGACAAAAATATGAGTCGCGGTTAGAAGTTTAGCTCCTCCAATCAGTGATCATTTTAGTTCCATGTGGGGACGTATTGTCTGGCTGAAGAAGCACAGCAGGAATCCATAAATACTGTAGAACAACAACCATCAGAACAAAGTCTAAACAGCGTTTGCAAAAAAAACCATGCATTCAACATCCCTTGCAGGTTGGTTGAGTTTTGCCAACAAATACTTTTGTAAAAGAATCATCCCTTTTAAATTAACAATGAGGGTTATTCACTAAGGTGCGAATTTGACTGTCGAATTTGCGAACAGCGGATTCCCATAGTAAATCTGCTACAATTTCCCCATTGTAAATTCGCAACAATTTTTTAAAATTAAGATTGCGACAATTTTCCCATAATAAAGTCGCAGCTGCGACAATATTCTCATTATAAAGATGTGACTATGACAGTAACAGTCTATTGGCACTGTCTTTTTCTGGCGAATTCGCACCTGTATACTGTATATGCAACAATTCAGACTTTAGTGAATAACCTTTTCAACGGGCAAATGTTTATTATAAAATGATCATTTCGGGCCTTACACAGCATCTCAGAGAAATCTTAGCCAGGATTTGGCTCGAGTTCATTGACTATTTTATTCTGGGGAGGAGATGTGAAACTCTGTTTTACTTTCTAGATTTCATTGGAAATTCATTTTCTTGAAAAACTAAATTGTTGAAAGACATCCATAGTGGTTTACATCTGACATTCACACATAAAGATCTAGTTGATTTTTTTACTTTCTATTAAGCTAATTTTGTCAGTTGACAAAATTCATTAGGCTATTCTATCGGGAAACTTATAAAAGTCACAAAGGATATTTGACCACTTAACGCTGGATACAGTTTATTTTTTATTATGCCAATTGCTTATTTATAAAAAAGAAAACTTATTGCCAGGTCACTTTTTGATGCAATTTTTTTTTTAAATTGAAAAATAGTTTTTCAATCCTTTAAAAATCACTGAAAAGTTTTAGATAATTTCACCCCTCCCCAGGGATTAATGTCAGTTTCCCCATATGACTGCAAATTCTGTGCTTTCTGCATGTTTTCTAGATAGACTAAATTATAATAATAATGGTGCTAGAATGTTATGAAAAAGGAGCAACTGCATAATATCTAAGTAGCATAAACACTAACATATAACAATAGTGAATCTCATATAAAATTAATTTAATCTACGCTCCTTGGCAACTGCCATTCCATCCATGCAGCTGGATGCACTCATATAATACAAATAATATATGATTCGTAATATAATAAATACAGTCCACTAGAAGAGAAAAATAAAATATTATATATATTAACTGAGTGAATGAAAATATATTGGTATTTATAGATCATTCTAAGGTGAAATTTATTAAAGTTGGAAAGACCACTCTCAGGGGGTAATTCATGATAGTGCGAAGTGAGGTGCGGATCCTTCGCCTCACTTCGCACTGACTGATATTCTGCACGCGGACATCAGCGAGCGCTTTAAAGGGATTCCAGTCTCGGCGAGGCAACTCTTATGGTCTTGCCAAGACTGGAATCCCTTTAAAGCGCTCGCTGATGTCCACGTGCAGGTCTTCAGCGTGCGTATATCAGTCAGTGCGAAGTGAGGCGAGGACTCTGCACCTCACTTCGCACTATCGTGAATTACCCCCTCAGTCTTTCTGAGTTTATCACTGAGCTCTTGCGTTGGTCTTGCGAGATTACCGCAACTCTTATTACCCATCTATCTGTGTATGTAAATTTTCCTCCCATTTAGACTGTAAGCTCCACGGGG
Source organism: Pipa parva (assembly GCA_019650415.1). Taxonomy (NCBI): domain Eukaryota; kingdom Metazoa; phylum Chordata; class Amphibia; order Anura; family Pipidae; genus Pipa; species Pipa parva. Next base: position 32,735 of record WMED01000047.1, read on the forward strand.
CAGGGACCTCCAACCTCTTGTGTCAACCTCAACATAGAACTTGAAGTGATGTATCCTTGTGATCTTACACTGTATTGTTTAATGCAATTTCCCATGTCTGTATTTTATTTTTATTCTGAACTGTACAGCACTGCGTATGTTTGTGGTGGTTTATAAATAAAATGATACATACATTTTTATATAGTGCTACTATATTACACAGCACTTTACAGAAATTTGTCATTCACTTTAGTCCCTGCCCTGTGGAGCTTACAATCTAGTTTCCCTATTCAGTCACGTACATATAGAGAGACACAAATGTATGTTTTTGGATTGTGGGAGGAAACCAGAGTGTCCAGGGGAAACCCACACAGAAGAACATACAAACTCCATGCAGATGAAGTCCAGGGTAGAACTGAACCCAGAACCCAGTGCTGCAAGGCTGTTAAGTATGAACTTTCAATAACGATTCCCTGATTTTTATTTCTTGTAGGTGACTCGATCATTCACCAGATCCTCCAAAGGATTTGTCATCCTATTCCTTTGCGGTTTGGTGCTTTGTTTTTTCTGCACTTTTTTGCAATTGTAGTAAATGATTCATGGTTTCTATAGGAACTATTTCTGGCAACAGTTTCCTGACTCAAAAACTGTTAAGCTATGTTGCTAGATTAATAGTTATTTATAACAATTTTAAACAAGAGTAAATGTGCAAGCCATTCAGAGATTATTGTTTTTTTTTAATTATAATTAATAATAGAAATTGTAAAAGTGTAGATTGTTTTAACTTTTTTTATGATTTCTGAGAAACACTATTGCTACAAATATTAAATACAATATAAACATGTTATAGGGGACATACAGGATGCCAAAAAATATTTTCAACTTAATGTGCAAGAGAGATCAACATGTTACACCATCTCTACCCTTTAACTTGCCAAGCCACCCACTTGGATGAACGCTTCCCCTCCTCAGTGCTCTTCAACGAAGGGGTGGTCCAATGCTGCACAGCACACTACTACTGAGAAATGAAGATTGGCTAGTCCCAGAAACAGGGAAGAAAGAGATACAATAAAGCAGGAACCAAGGAACGAAAAAAACGAAGCCCCCATCTGTTAAGCATTGAGATTGATTCGAAGACAGGACTGCCATTTACCAATGCATAAGGTGGATGACCTAAACCACATCATCTGACCCTTTCTACAGAAGCACAAAGTTATATTGTAGAAGCTGAAATCCCTTCTGGGTAAATTCGATTTTGCAGTGACAGTTTTTTTGTAGGAGAATGAAAAGAGTAGGTAAAGGTATTAAGGATGGACATCATTTTATCCAGCTCACAGGGTATTTGAAGGGAGACCTTAAGGACTGTTTCTTATTTTTATAGGACTGCAATGGCATTTCAATGTGGTGGCATGTGGAGATCTCCAACATTTACCTGGAACTGTCCACTAATGCTGCTGGCATTTTGTGCAGAAACACTTGGTGTGTGAAGGAAGAATGCATCATGGCATGAACTAAGGCAGTGGTGGCAGAACCATTTTGGCACGGAGTGCCAAAAAGGTGATGTCACTCACCAGCGCTGTCCCCTGAAGTGCCGGTGCTGGTGAGTGATGCAATCACGTCGGGGGAGGCGCATGCACATATCGGGGGAGGAGAGCTCCCTTGTGAGCGAGTGCTCCTTCAGTGCAGTCCAGCCTGAAAATTGTCAGATCGGGTCCGCTGCTTGTACTGAAGGCAGGATTGGTGATGGCTCACATTTCAACAGAGAGGGCTCTGCGTGCCCTCTTTGGCACACGTGCCATATGTTTGCCATCCCTTAGCTAGGGACAATTTTAATGACAGTTTGTATCTGGGCTGATTATTTGTTGAAGGTAGAAGTCCAATGCATCAATAAGGTATCAGCTAATTCATTGCCAGTCATGTTTGTTTAAACAGTACGTCTTAGAAGCAACACAAGGATACAGGCCAAGCATATTCCTGATCTTAGAAATGATGTGTCTGATGCATTGTTTTGATTTCAGAGGGTGTCACCTATCTGGTAGAATTGTGACAGCTTTATTGGATAGATTGATGTGGTGGCTTTTGATGTCTGTGGCCCAAGAAATTGTGAAGCAAGTGGTTCAGATTCTGAAGGTCCAATAAGGCAACTGAGAGCACGAGAAAGAAGATTAATAGAGAGATGAGTCACTTAAACACTAGTTAATGATATAATGAATTTAACTGATTGCATTATAAATAACTAACAGATATAAATAGTTTTTTTTCCCACACAGTCAAATACAGTATGAGGATCGTTTCAAATCTACCATTTTACAATTGTGCAATAAGGCCTATATACTGCAACATAATATACTCACCACGTTAGGAACACATTTCCCTAACAGGAAGTTATATCCCTGCCTCCAGTTAACCTTCACTTGCATTGTTCCCACACAGCCACATGAGCTAGAAAAAAAATTACTGTACGTTGTTCTTCAACATCGTTCGGTGAAGTGCTGGCTACTTAGTTTTGTAAAAAGCAATTATTTAATAACATAGCCCATCCCAGTAGAGCTGAGGTACCTGTTGGCCTATCTAATCAGATGGCACTATGGTAAATTGACTGATATCCCAAACATCCATCATAAGAAGAGGGCGATTCTATGCCACTTCATCAGGAGATGAACCACCAGTTCTGTCTCTTGATTTCCATCTGTGACATACATTGAATATGAAGGCACATAAAGATGCAGAATCCTCTGCTTGTCAAAGACATCCAAGGTAGATTTCACATTTGACACAATACCAGCATATTATATAGGTGCCTTTTTTTAATCCACGTTTTAGACAAATCCTAATTCTTAAAACAAAAGTTCAGTGAACTTATTAACATTAGCCACCACTGGTGCATTCAGTTTTACCAGCTACTGAAGCAGTAACATTAACTGCTACTGTATTTATTAAAATTATTCTCTACTAAAATATTTAACATTACCACTACTGAGCTTAACATTATTACCTGATACTGAAGCATTAAAATTAACCACTACTGTATTTATTAACATTATTCCCTACTGAAGCATTCAATTTTACCACAACTAAATTTATTAATATTACCTGCAACTGAAGCATTAACATTAGTTAATCGCTACTGAACTTATTAATGTAACTGCTGCTGAACCTATAATTAGAAACTGCTACTAAAGCATTATCATTAACTGGTACTTTAATAAGTATAGTAGACGTAAAACTGCATGCTTCCGTAGCAGGTAATTATTACTATTAACTGCTACTGCTAGTATTACCATTAAATTGGCACTATAGTGCTGATATAACTGCACACATCCATATAAAACTCCTGTATACTAAGCCAATTGCTGACACAAATAGTTAAAAAAAATTTAAGGAAGAAATAATACTTGCTGTTTGCTTCAATTAATTAGTTTTCCTGAGAGTTGACATTTTCCTCTCCCCCGCTGCCCCTCCTCTTTCTGTTCTGCAAGTCAGGCAACATGAGAAGAAAAAGCTGCCTGACTACTATTGGTTAAGCAGTGTGCTGACCTTTTGACCTCATAAATTTAAGTTTGTTTACATTTTTGGTTATAAATGAAGATTAGAAGTGTCTTAGACTCTGCACCTTAGGTATTTCTAGTGTCAAATTGACTGTGGTGCTAGGTGGTATCTGCCTGCTACTTCCTTCTAATCCGTTGCTGAATTTGGAACTTCTGACTACCTCTCCAGTTCCTGACAGTTACCCATCTTACAATTCAACATCCTCAATTAGCAACTTTGTATTTTCCCCCAAAAGTGCATAACATCATTAACAAACCCTCCTGGCAAACTAACAGTTTCAGGGAATGGTAACCTCGTTGAAAAGGATAGTCAATTTGTTGACTTTCACCATCCTATGTTAGAGACACTATGCAGGTACTTTTTAAAATACAGTACCTGAGTCTCAGAACAGACATTTGTCACTCTGGATGTTGAATCTGTATATACCAGCATCAGACATGAGGATGAGGTAGCAGCCATCCAGTACTTTTTAATTAAAGATCCAGAGTGTACAGAATGCCTCAGGGATTTTCAGGGGTAAGTGGTGAAAAGGTTAGTGCCCTGCTTAGTGGGAAGGAAAAAGCCTGGTGAAAAATGTAAATCTCCTAGAGATGTATCCCATTATAGTTGTCACATAAATTTACAGTTCTCTGTTGTTCAAGTAGTTTCTGATTTGTAAAGCATTAAAAGGATTTAAAAAAAGGAAGGGGTTGTGACACCTAATATGATGGACATTCTTTAGAGGCTGTTGATGACTCTTTTTAATGTAGCATCTGCCAGTTATAGAATGGCTTTATTTCATGTAGCTTTTTTGTGGGCTTTTTTTAGGAGCTTTTTGGATATCTGATCTAGCCTATCCAAATAGGTTAGATGTGGGAGGTATTAGGTCTGAGAACATGCATTGGGGCTTGGAAGACCTATAGATAATTATACAGTCCTCCAAGACCAATATCCTGAGCAAGGATTTTGTGGTATCTTTAAGGACAGCCAAAGGCTGTGATACTTGTATGATTCATTGTTTTACAATGTAGCCAGGCCCATGGTTAATTCATAAGGATCAGTTCATGGTGGTGTTTAAGAAGGATTTGTTAATGTTGGGTCTGAGCCATAAGGAATACGAGAGCCATTCATTTCATAGAGGATGCGGCTACGGAGGGAGCCATGTGCGGGTTAGGTGAGTCCACAATTAAGTGAATTTGGAGATGAAACTACCTTCAATTCAACCAATATAGTTAAAATGTACTCACATAATAAGTCTCTCACATCCCCTTCTAATGTTCCACCTTTTTTCTTGATAAAAGCATGAAAATTGCTCAGACAAAAGAAATGTAATAGTGTAGTATTTTAATATATCCAAATGAAAAGATAACAAGGTGCTTGAGGAACCTACTCAATTCTCAGAGGTTTATAGAGCAGTCTGACACATTTCGCCATATTGAATTTATCAATATATTGATAATACCAATAAGATTAAAGGAGGTGGACATATTGAAAGGGTTCCAGATACACTACAAAAATATTTAAAAAGCAGGTATGTCTTCACGGTAAGAGAGGATTTAGTCCCAATCATCAGTAATGCTTTCAGAAGGTCTACTTCAGCTATCAGCTTATAAAACATATGCTATTTGATCGCTGTGGTGTTACTAGGTCTTACCTGTCAGGCAAAAGAAAAATGCATTTCCTCCAGGAGCTGCAGTTGTCCACTTTCTCCTGAACGATTCAGAAGCACTGTGTAAAGGACACATTAAAGCACCATCTGCCTGAGCTAATGGCAGCTATGAATCACTGACCCTGGCTTGGAAATTTCGGCACAGTTCTTTCATTTTCCTCCTTAGCTAGTAATCCTTTACAGGAATAAAAACGATTCCAGTGAGCATAATTCATACAGACTTATCATTGTTATTAATGTATGGGACAAAGTGCAAATTCAAAGTGATATGTTCTCTAAAGTGGAAAGAAGATATCAATTATTTATTCCTCGGTACATTGTGTCACAGTGAGCAATGCAGGCAAAATTTAGAGAAGTGGAAAATGATAAGTGCTACCCATAACAGCATTAACAGACTGCCTAGCTCCTGGGCACATAGATTCCACGAGAGATAATCTGTGCTTTGGTTACTGCGTATGTGTTATAAAAAAATGAAAGAAATATGGTAATAAATAGTGGTGAATACAACATTTATGTGTGCTATCATCTCCTAAGTATTGTAGGCTTCCTCAAATTCTTTTGATTCTTTTTCCTTATCACAAAATCCATGTGTGCGGGGATTCTCTTTTGTATAATACACCTTTTTTTGTATAAAAAGATCAGATACGGGAAAGTAAAAATATTACATTTAAAGGACATCTAAAGGGTAACGTGAAACACGACCCAGTTCGTGCTTTCTTGTCATTCTCAGTGTCCTTAGAGATGTCAAAATTTGCACTGCTCTTCCTGATTTTCGTTAGTAATTGCTGGGTATATAAAGTCAATGTACGTGGGCAGCAGGCAAAAAAATTCCACCATGCCCCATTCATGATGACATTTCAGTGTACTCTACCTACATAAATTCTTCAGTTTCAATTACATGATTTTGTACCTCACTGGCATATCTCTTTAAAGGATCAGTTACATAAAAAAATTACAAATTCCCATTTGGATTGGCAAGGTGGTTATTTAAAGTGCACCTGTCACCTCAAAACACTAATACTAATGTAGATTGTACTAATTAAATAAACATTTTGTAAATATAAATGTATTTTAAAAAATTGTACCTTTAAACAGCGTTTTTCTCTGTCATCTTACCTTTCAGCCTGACTTTTCTTTCCTGAGTCGGGTGGGCGGGGCTAAATAATTGATATTATAGCTCCTCTAATCAGATCCCTGCTAGATCGTAATTTAAGAGATCTGATTGGAGGAAAATGTTTCACGTCAACAGTTATTGCAGATAAAGAAAAAAGTAATGAATGCACTAGAACAAAGAAGTGTATGAATACAGCTTGTTCAATGCAAATGTGTAGCACCTATTAGACAGAGTCAAAGCAATGAGAGAATGTAATGTGAAAAATAAATAAAGTTCTTAGTTCAAATGAAGCTTGATCATGCGCTCGAACCACTGTGGTATTCTGCCTCTATACCTCAATACAAACGATACCTAGTGATTATTATATTTTTTTCTAATTTATTTAAAATAATCACTTTTATGTCTCCATCATCTGACAGTATTATGCTAGGGGCAATTTTTTGCCCTTCTCTCCAAAAGAAAAAATGTACCTCCATCCAACCCATTATTCCTTTTATTTCACAATGTACAAACGTTTGTAGTCCATCCATTCATTATTCCTTTTATTTCACAATGTAGTACAGACACTGATTTTATTAGGAAGATCATAACCAAACATGATCCTGGAAGATGCAGTATTAGGGCCTTTAGTTCCTGATAAACCCAAGTTTGTTTATAAAAAAGGAAATAAATAAATAAATAAAAACATGATTGCTTTCTCTATATTTAAGACTATGGGGGGGGTCATTCATTAAAGGGTAAACTGTTGCGTAAATGCATGAATTTGCATCCTTTTGCAACTTCTCTAACCATGCTTATTCAACAAACTCTGCGATGTGATGAGTTCGCGACCAATTCTGATGCTCACTCCAGTCATGGACTTACAGAGCTCTTTGCATCACTTTGCGTGCGCGTGCACAGGTAATTTGGCTATTCAGCTTGCGAAGGAGTGGATTCTGTAAGGCTTACCTCTCCGAATTCACCTGCTTTCCTTCACCACATCAGAGTGGTAAATTAAGGGGTTAATGACAGGGCTCCAGTGTTGCGTTAGGTGACTATTCATTCAAAAGTAACAATGGCGACTGCTGTTAAATTATCTACTGCTAAATATGAACTAGGCACAAGGTGACATAGAAAAATAACTATTTTTCAATTATATACAGTTAGTGGGATATGATGAGATGGATGTCACTGCCCTTCACTGGAGAAATTCACCTCACTCTGTATGACTTCTAGGGGGAATTCACCAACGTCCGAAGTAGTGCGAACAGTTTGGGCGACTGCGCCAGTCGCATCGCCGAGGTTCACCTGACCTCGCGACCATTCGAGTTACTTCACTAAAATGCTCGCCAGCTCACTTCTCTCAACAGGCGGACATCGGCAAAGGCTTGAATGCTGTATCAGTCTAATGTCTTCTAAGAGTCCGGCAGTGTTCGCCTGTTTGGCAAAAGCTATCTGGCAGCCATTTTGACGAACTGACTTGAATGGTCGTGAGGTCAGGCGAAGCGATTCGAATGGTCGCGAGGTTAAGTGAATAAGAAGTGCTTCATGAATAAGAAGTGAACATATTAATCATTCCATTAGGGGTGGGGATGGATTTCTCAAACTATGCCCACGTGAGACTTTCAGGATTTGCCACCTTAATACTTTATCCCCTTGTGGTCTGAACATTAATTTGGATCTTGCTGCATTTTAAGTGTTAAATCAAGTTGAATTTTTCTATTCATTTTTGTTCTTTTTTAAATTTTAATCATTCTTCATTACACATGTTTTGCATATTTGTTTTATTGGTTTCTTATGTTTTTTGCTTTTTATTTTTCATATATTTTTACATTTATAAATGTATTTATATATGATATATCTTTTATTATTTGAATGTTGAATGTCCTGTTTTCTCACTCATTTATTTGACACATTTTCTTTATTTTGTATTTTTTCATTCTGGGTATTTGTTTTTGTCATTGTCATTATTACTTTCTATTTATTGTCTTATTTCATTCCAACGTCCTTCTTATATCCTCTCCTTACCGCATCCGTATTCTGAATGCCAGCGTTTCCCTGGCGTCACTATATAGCGCATCTGCGTTTCACATGCCGGATAAAATTATACATACAGTACATACAGTACATACATGTTGATACCGGGGGGTAGGGGGGGGTTATTCACTATGGTGCGAAATCGACTGTCGACTTCTCAAACAGTGGATTCCCATAGCAAAAACCGCAACAATTTTCCCATTTTAAAGTTGCGACAATTTTTTTTAACATTAAGATTGCAACAATTTTCCCATAATAATGTTGCGACTGTGACAATATTCTCATTATGAAAACAGTAGCAGTCTATTGCGACTGTCTTTATTTGGTGAAGTCATACAGATGCGTAACCATTTGGACATTAGTGAATAACCCCCTAAGGGAGGTCAGGAGTGTTCCATTTTTAAAATGCAGGATGCGCTTTATATTTATTATTTGGACTTTATTTACACCTGAAGAAGCTGGGCACTGCTTACTGAGCCAGCGAAAAGTGTTGAGACTTTCATCCTGCATATTTTATATGTGCTTTTTTTCCACTTAAGTCTGTGAGTACTTTTTTCACTGATTTTTAATCATATTAAAAAAAAGTTTTACACTATGGAGAAATTCAGGAAAGTGCAAACTTATCTGGCGATCCTTCGATTCACCTCGCCGAGACTGGTATGCGGTCCCTGCTCTCCTGCACTCGAAGATCAGCGAACGCTTTAAAGGTACTTCGGCTCACCTTGTGACCACTTGAGTCGCCTCGCGAGACTGGAATACCTTTGTGATGGAAATATTTATGGACCTTATATATTTTACTGAAAGGACATATCTATGGGCCTTATTCATGCTTATATTTACTCAATATCTATATGGACTTTTAGGCTCATAATGAACTATACCTTTAAGGCCAACCCTTAGCTCTACAAAATTACTTAAGCAATATAACCTTGGCATTTAAGCAATGTTTTCGTCTGCGTAGAGATAGGTAGCAAACAGTTAACCTTGCCATATGGAATTTGTCTCCTCAAGAGACAGTATTTTGCTCATGTCTGGAAGTTGTTTTGAGACACTGTAGATTTCAGGGTCTCAAAACACTTACTTTAGCATAACAAGTATGTTTAATCTGCTTAGCCAATCAGCATCTAGTTCTGTTTCTGTATGATCAGATATTTTTGAGTTAACGAACTGTGTTATAAAATCATGGTAATGACCCATTAAAGGCAGAAAGGCTATTACAAGGATAACAGAGTGGCGTGTGTTATTGCTTTAAGGTCTCTCTCTTCGCGAACTTCCGTAAATAATCCACACTACTAATTTGGAGCCCAATAATGGAAAGATGTAAGTCGTATTTCCACGACACCTTTAAAGCGTTCGCTGATCTCCGCGTGCAGGAGAGCACGGAGCGCATACCAGTCTCGGCGAGGTGAATCGAAGTATCGCCAGGTAACTTTGCACTTTCCTGAATTACCCCCATATACAGTACATGTTTTCAATTTCATGCTTTACATCTGCCAACAAGTAGTTCCTTCCATTATGATTCACTCTGCATTTTGAATTGATACATCACCTTTTACCTTTCCTCAATCAACTATCAATGATGTCATTTATAGATTACTACAACTACAATAAGGCTTATATGTTATGCAAATCTACTGATTACTTCTGGTGAGCCTCCCCCTTTACAGGGATCTGCATTATACTCACTTTTATTACACAATTTTTTGGGCATTTATATTTTTCATCTTTCTCCACACAAACTCTGTGTGTTGGTTGTTTTAGGCTTTTTCCTTCACACTTAGTTTTTTTCTCATTGATGAGGCACTGTTGTCATTTTTTGTGCGCTTATCTCTAGATTTTCATTTTGGCTTTTACAATAATAAGCATGTCTATCTCCTATAGATGAGCCTATTGCAATTGTTTTCAAAGCTTTAAAATGCAACATGATACAGTGAAACAGTCCAGGATGTTTAAACATGTTCTTAGGGGGTAATTCACCAAAGAGCAACCTTACCCTCCGATCCTTCGCATCAGTACGCATAGCCTGTTATGTGCTCACTGATGTCCGGCACGCGGACATCAGCGAACGCTTTAAAGGGATTCCAGTCTCGGTGAAGCTTGCGAGGCTCTACTCGAGATGCCTCGCGAGACTGGAATCCCTTTAAAGCATTCGCTGATGTCCACGTGCCGGACATCAGTGAGCACATAACAGGCTATGCGTACTGAAGCGAACGATCGGAGGGTAAGGTCGCTCTTTGGTGAATTACCCCCTTAGTGTTTCTAAGACTTTTCAAATTTCAAAATGGGAATTCAAAATGAAATTCTGAAAATCCCTTACTTTAGTTTTAAATAAACATAAAAAAACACTTCACAAAATATACTCCCCTTTATACAAGAAAATATTACTACTGAATATGCACCCGCATGATATTTTCTTTGCATGTTTCCAATTTACGTAAGCAGCTCAATATTTGTTTAAAGGTATATACAGTATATGATTAGAGCGGCTGTAATGTGCCAAAACCTCATGTATGACTAATGTTGCTTAATTAAACGCTAATGCACCAATTTATTTCATCGCATTTTGCCTTTCTTAGCTACTGAGGCCATCAAATAATTTACATATCATCATTGCAATTACATTGTAATAAGCACACGGACTTTTCCTACTTTTCATTTGATTCCTTTAGGACATGTAGATCATTCAAGAGGAACCTTTTAGGGCTAGAATCCCATATTTTTTCTTTCAGTTAACTGGAACCTCAGGGGATGTTTCCTTGAACCACTGCTATTACAGGAATCTGCAGCTTATAGCTTTATGGATCATTAGGAAAGAGCTAACCATTAACACAGAATTACCTGCTGAGGAATGTGTATTCAAAATCTATAACAAATCAGAATGTATAGAGAAGTGTATATATGAAAGAAATAAACTCAACAAAGGGTTATCTTCAATTATAAAACAGGTTAAGATATTCAAAATGGAACTCTTCAAAAATAGCCATTTTCACTGTTCCTTATGTAGTGCAGGTTCTAGTTCAGTGGTCACTTAATACATCTTTTGAGAAAGTCTCCTTATCCAACAGTAAAGACTCTTTTCCAATACTTATGATGGGTGAATCCAAAATATGGTATTTTTCACTCCATAAGACACTCCTTTTCTCCAGCAAAAGTTGAGGGAAAATGCCTGTGCATCTTGTGGAGTGAATGTTCCTTTTCTTCAGCTGCTATGAAGCATGGATGGGGGTATTATCCAGCAGGCACCCCCCCAATCTGCACCCCACAGCAGCTGAAGAAAATTTCTGAGTACTTACCTTCCTTCCAGGTAATGTACTAGCGAGCTGCCTCCCATCAGCATATCTCCCAATTCAAGCAACGTAGGCAGTGCTCCATCAGTGCCTTACACTCCCCTTGGCTCAGTTCACTGTGGATTCGGCCACTGGTAGTGCAGCTGTGATAATAGCAGATGAATCCACACCAAATAGAGCCAACTAGAGCTGTCGGCGCCTTTCACCCACTCATGTCTGTTTACCATGAATTCAGCCGCTTCTAGTGCAGCTCTATTAATAATGGCTGAATGCACAGTGAATAGAGCTGACGGAGTGCTGCTTACCTTGCTTGAATCAGGAGATGTGCTGACAGGAGGAAGCTCGCTCGTACACTGCATGGAGGAAGGTAAGTCCTCCAAAATCTTCCTGCCTGTGCATATGAGAGAGTGAGGGAGAGCAGTCAGACAAGGGAAGAAAGGCAGGGAGCGAGGGAAGGAAGGAAGGTAGGAAGTGAGAAGGGAGGGAAGGAAGGAAGGTAGGGAGGTAAGGAAGGCAAGGAGGGAGAAGGGAGTGAGGGAAGTAAGGAAGGTAGGGAGGGAAGGGAGGGAGGGAGGGAAGGCAAGGAGGGAGGGAGGGAAGGCAGGGAGGGAGGCAGGTAGGGAGGGAATAAAGGAATTTAGGGAGGAAAGGAAGGCAATCAATTATTTATTTTAACAAAATCATGGAATTCATTACTTTCCTCACAAACTGATTTTATGATAAGGAATCCAGGTACCTTGAACTATTTAAGGCAACATGTTTTGTTCTGGGACTGCATCAGCCTGAAGTTAACCTCACAGGTTGGCACTAAGCTTGCAGCTGGGCATTGGGGCAAAAAAAGAATCAAGAAGATTTGCTTTATATTACTTTACACCTTAAACTGTATTATATCCAATTTGTGTTTTTACTTTGTAATGAGCATATCTTTAGCATTTTAGATTTAAAAATGACCTCAAATATAGAAATATGATTCTTTTTTTTCTGCACATTGTGGAGGATATTTCTATAAATGGAAATGTTTTGAGCCAATTAACTGTGGAGAAAGTGTTTTTTTTTTTCATGCCGTATCACCTATTTGCAAAATATTTTATCCCCATGTTGTTTTCAGTCCTCTATCAGCCCACATGCTTTTACTTATTAAATAATTGAATAAATAAAGCAATTTCCATGCCAACATTTTCAGCCACATGTCCCATGATTCCTGTCTCTACAGATACCCTAATGTCTGTAATAGAAGCCAGCAGGGACCATGATGGTTTAAGACACATTGGATGTGCATATGTGTGGGGGCATCATCTACAAGTCTACCAGAAATGATTAAATTCTCTTAAGGATATGTAATGAGTCTGATTTTTTTTAGACTTACCAAATGTCTTGTGATGATTAATCCAGCTAAACAGCATGTAGCCTGCAATGTGGTAATCTCAGCAGACAATTCTATTCCATGTTGTAGCATTAAATTGGACTTGTGCAATAACTCTAAGTGACTGTAGACAGGTAAAGCACAGGGCCCTGTAGTCTCCTATTGCAATAATTATTACTCATGTGTTATTTAACCTTTACATCCAGTCGTGTTTTTACTGTGTAATGAGCATATCTTTAGCCTTCCAGGTTGAAAAACTACCTCATAAATTATAGAAATTTAATAAAAAGGGAATTGTTCCACACATTCTCTCAGGAGTGCACACTTTGTGCTTATTAAAGAATTGAATAAATTGAGCAATTCTCATGGCAACATTTCCACACATTTTTATTTGATAAGCCAAATGTCCCATGATTCCTGTCTTTACAGATACAGTAATGTCTGTAATAGAAGCCGACGGTGACCATGATATACTTTAAGATTCATTGGATCTGTGTCTATTTGCATGTTTGCATATTTGTGTCTAGGCATCTAATACAATCAGTACAATAATTACTGGAATTTTCAGAGTGACATAATTCAGCATCTTTGAATATTTACAGTATTTTTGACATCATGTAGTCTTCAGATCATTTGCAGTTGCATTGGTGTTGCATTAATCACAATGAGCCCTCAATTTAACATTGGTTGTGCAATTTCTATTGCAACTTACAGATAAATGACAACCTTATGTCGCTCTAACAGAATTTATTTGTATGCCATATTGAACAATATTATAGGCTAAGAATGGAAATCTAACACTTTGATAAATGCTGTGGAATTAGAGTGCGAAATTGGCCATTTGGAAAAATAGAGTGCGGAATTATGTCTGTAAAGTCCCATGCAATCGATGGATATGTGGCAGCGCTGGATGAAAAAATGTGAGAGAGAAGCCCCTAGCGTAATACTGCGATACAACAGTAATGGTGGTGCTAAAGTGATATTTCAATAAAAAAATGTTGATAATAATTGTTATGATGATGTTGAGATATTTTTAAAATTAGGATAGGTGATAATAACAGAATTAGTGTAATGGGTGCTTTAAAGATCTTTATCAGATAAGCAGTGCTGGTCTTTGTGCCAGGGAGTGGAGTGCCCCCCTATTGATGCGCACTCACCAGATAGTGCTTATTGCAAAGCACTTAGCCACAAATGTGGTCACTCTAAACTGTCCTCATGATCTTTCAGCTCTTCTCCATCATTTACATGTGAAAAAACATAGACAGCGATCCCATAGTGTAAACTGATTAAAATGATCAATGATTTATTACATAAATGGGTACTCACAAATTAAAAGATTAAAAAGTGCTTATCAGCAAGTTAATTCAGGAATGTTCTGCTCAGATTCGTGCTCAACGCATTTCTCTTCTCTGGCAGCGTTAGAATGTCTCTGTGTCAGAGTACGGAATTAGCCAATTTAAAAATAGAGTGCGGAATTATAAATTTCAAAAATAGAGTGTGGAATTGGCCATTTGTAAAAATAGAGTGTGGAATTGGCCATTTGTAAAAATAGATTGTGGAATTGGCCATTTGTAAAAATAGAGTGTGGAATTGGTCATTTGTAAAAATAGAGTGTGGAATTGGCCATTTTAAAGTATAGAGTATGGAATTAGCCATTCAAAAAAATAGAGTGCAGAATTGTCCATTTGAAAAAATGCAGTACGATAGAATAATCCCAGTTAACAAGCTAAAACAGAAAAAAAGGATGATATACAGATGTTTATAAAGCATCTAAAAGATTGCACAGGTTTCAAAAATCTAGACTAGCTGCTGCATTAGCTAAAACTGACCATATGCTAACTCACTAGCCAACACCCTAAAGCCATCTACTGTACTTACCTTAACACCGCAGAACTAGATCCCTATTAAAAAAAGTTTATTAAAAAACATAAAGGAAGGACATGTAATAATCTAGTTATCTTGCTCTAAAATAGGTGGAATCATAATAGTTAGGGTTTTAAGATCAATTTTAATTAAAAAAAAATATCAAGAAATGACTGTGTAGGAAGCAGTTGCTGCAAAATTAGCAGTAAAATCAAATTACCAGAACCTCTGAATGCAGCTTTATAAAATCATTTCAAAAGATTCAGGCCACTTTAAAGTTTGCCCGCTCTAATTTGTGATTCATTTGGTGATTGGAATCCTACATGCCCCACACCAAATTATCAGTGCTCCATCTACTGTCAAACCCCTTGGTCTTCCTTGAAACAGTGCAACAATGATAGTTTTGATTCTGGAAAGATTAAAATAACTCAGACATGGTTTCAAACACTCTAGCTTTATAAATAAAATTCTTTATTTAAGATTAATAAACTGTGTCCTATGTGAGGCTATATTCAACAGCCTGTGGATAGACCTAATTAAATAATGCAAGCCTAGCTTAGAGTTTTCATGGAGATTTCTAGTTTTCTCCAATTAACTTGGAAATATGAAATACGTACAGTTTTCTAATGATATCTTTAATGATTCCACTGGAGCAGTTCTGTTTCTCTGGTGACTGATAATACTTTTGAAAAGCTAGTAAAATACTTTATATTTCATTAATATGTTCTGGAAAGCAAAGGAATTCATAATTGTCTGACAGTGAGAAATTTAAAGCATGATAGGACAAGGTACACTAAGCTGGAAAAACTATATCGCTGAAAAATAATACTCATCAAAATAACTCTGTAACTCAACTAAACAATATACAATCACTTTTTCCATCTCTTGTGGTGTTGCCTATTCTAGAGTTCACAGCAAGGCCTCTACTTCCTTGCACATTTACATATCACACAAAAGATACTATGTACAGAAACAGGGCAACTTTCTTTAGGGAAAACTATGAATATTTAGGGGGGAATTCACCATTGAGCGAAGTGAGCCGAAGAATTCGGAGCTCACTTCGCTCAATGGTGAATTCCCCCCTTAGTCTGAAATTTGTCTTATAGTTACAATTTGTTGAGACAGGAATACTTTATTGATACATAGGGAAAAATAGGAGCCATATAAGTGTATTTGTATCACTTTGGGTCCCAAAATTCCGATAGCTGCTAATTATCTACTCCCATAATGAGGCATAATCAATCGGACAGTAGCAGCTTTGCCATCAGCCCCCTAATTTTCCATTTTGATCTGGTGAAGTAAAACTGGCTAATGCAAGACAGTACACCTTCTCGAATTCACTACTGCGAAAGACTCTTGACACTTGATGAATAGGCAAATTACCTATGTGAACAGCACCGTAAGTCCATGACCACTGTAAGCATCTGAATTGGTCACAAATTCACCACAGTTCACAGAATGAAATGAATGCAAGTTTGTACCTTTTATATGACTGTTTGGATTTTCATAAATAAGTTAAAGAACTCCAATAACTATGATACATGGTTACAATTTATAGTGATCAGCAAGATAAACCACAAAATGCATTTAACTTTAATAATCTCCCTACAGCCTGCAATTGTCTTAAGTTCAACATAGCACAGCGCTTCAAGGCTGACATATTGGAATTCACTGTACCATTCCTGTGCAGAGGCAGTCCTGAATGATATATATTGTTTAAGTGAGATGATGAACCATGTTAAGAATTGGAACAGCAAGTTTGGGGGCGTGCCTTTTAAACATTTAATGAAGAACAATGTATTACTGGTAGGTCATCAATGTCAAAAAAACCTACCCTCAACTGATGCAATCCAGGTTGCTGCACACTGGTGTTGTTCATTGTTAGTGAGAGCTCATGTAAAAGTGTGCAGAGACAAAACGAAGGAGGGTGCCAAGTCAGAAATGTAAGAGGTTGCTGGGACTGGAAGGGGAAGTACTTTTTAGTTACCTGATGCCAGAGAGAATGAGGGCGCCAGGATGGCTGACCACACCATCCATACTCTGAAACTCTGTTTCAGAGAGATATCAGTGGCTCTCAGACAGGAAGTAGTCCACTGTCGTGCTGAATGGCCCGATGGAAATCAGCAGTGGCCAGACCTCCCAAGAGTGAAACCACCCAGGAGATCGCAGCCAACTGAGCCCACCAATAACCAGGACAGGAGGAGGAGCAGGAGAAACATTAGCAGTGAAGAGGGATGATATTTAGAACAGCCCAGAACACTGTTGAAATAAGCTCCCACATCACCATAGCAGCAGAGTCTTCCAGGGAAGTTGATGGATCAGAGTTTCCACTGAAGTCTGATGCATCCTTTGATCATGCGTCCTCCCCAGCACTGCAGACCCTGATCTGTCAGCATGGATTGGGTTGACTGTAGACAGTTTCAGCTCCACATATACAGCTACGACTACTACCCAGGGTTAGAACAATGTCTAGAAGTAATGCCAATTAGATGAGGCAAGGATCAGAAGTAAAATAAAATTGAAAAATGGACAGCACCACCAATGTATAGCCTTCATTAAAAAAAAGAGAAAGTGGATAACAGGCACTGGCCTCAGACACAAAAGAAAACTACAAAAAATACACTGCACATTCAAATAAAAAAAATGCCTATATTTACCTTACGGTTTTCATGATATCTTAGAGCAAAGTTTCTGGTTCTTATTGCCCTTTCTTACCAAAGGAAATGGTGAGGATAGTGAGAATACCACCATATACAGTATATATATATATATATATATATATATATATATATACAGTAAGGTAAATGGAATAGTGGTTAAGCATGCAGATATTCAAGATGAAGATTCGGGATGGTGGGACATGGATGGTGTACATGGGTCTGGATATGATGTTATTGGCATGGAAGAATTAGGTTAAAGGGGTGCTATCCTCACTTGGTGGGGTAGCTTACTTGGCTTAAGGAGGTCAAGCAGTCCAACCGCAGTGGAGTGGAATGTTGCATAAGTTGGAATATCTCCTGAAGGAAAAGGTATGTGGTGTGGAATGTTGAGGGATCATTGAATCCCACAGAATAGTAATGTGAATGGTTAATAGATAGTGTTGATCCTGAGGTGAGTATTCCTTAATTGTGAATTAGCGCTACTAATTCCAGTACTCCCGTTCCAGTACAATATACAAGCTGTAAGTAGATAAATTAGAAAGAAGCAGCACGATGAATGGTGGATTAAACCATTGACTTTTACTGTGATACAAACAGCAACAGTGACATGTTTAGGGCAGCAACCCTTTATCAAACTGATAACTAACTAGTTCCATAAATGGCTGCTGCTTGAAACATGTCACTGTCATTTGTATCACAGTAAAAGTCAATAGTTTAATCCACCATCCATTGTGCTGCTTCTTCCTATCTTATTTATTTACTGTAAAGAATACTTACCAGTGTTCATTCCAGCGCCATGCTCTTCTGGTGTGCGCACATCCTGCAAGGTTGCACGCCATCGCCGCTTTAAACTCGCAGTTACATGATGCGGCCGCGGTGATGTCGCAGGGGCGCGCACCTGGTGCGCTCAGAGGCAGGAGCGCACCTGCCTCTTTGCCTATATAAGGCAGACACACTCCAGACCCGGTGCCCCAGCATAAAACCATTTTTATATAGTTTTTGGCTTTGCTGGTTTATAGTATATTGCTGAGCTTCCAGTGACATTTAAAGTTATAGTTATAGCATATTTCTGTGCTTCCAGTGATATTTAAAGTCATAGTCCTTGCCTAGCTTTCTCCCTGCCACTGCTAAGTGTCCTGTTTTCAGTCTCGCTGGTGTTCTTCCATTTCGCATCTGTGAACCACCTTAGTACAGTGACCTTGGGGGTCGCGACCTGAGTACTCTTGGCAGCCAATTCCAGTACCTCCTTGCAGAGGTTAAAGGTGAAGACCGGAGAGTGCCTTAGACTCCGTGCCCTGTGTTTAGCTAGCGTTAAATACTCTATGGTTCATGCTAGCAGACTCCTTCTCCGCAACTTTACAGTACTGAACTGTTACACTTATAGAATATGAATGGTTACACGATCTGTTTCCCTACTATCTGCTAATTCAAATTGCATCCCTGTGGAACAGTACCTGGACTTTGAAGAATGATGGTATTGTTTTCTGTCAAGTATTCCCAGATTTTACAAATCTGTTATGGAAATTAATGATTGTTAATAAAATAAGCTGCAGAAAGTTTAATTTCATCCTTGATGTACATGTGCCATTATTGAGATAGATAGTTGTGTATGGAGATGACAAAGGGTAAACAGGAAAGTGGCAGTTACTCAGATGGAGAGTCTCATTAGTATATATATCTTAGGAGGTATTTAAGGGGAAATTCACCATTGTGCGAAGTGAGGTCTGGATCCTTCGCCTCACTTCGCAC